>KE525233.1:566329-632554 GCA_000441895.2 Anopheles sinensis | reverse complement strand
CGTGGCGGTGATTGAGTGTTGTTGCCAGGACGCGTTGTGGAACGGACGGTTTGATGATTTCTGTCACAACTCGTCGCCTGCTTCTACTTGCCTCCTTTTCCGCTCAAGTGGGCGCGTACGTCCCGAGTCCTCGCTCTACGTCGATTTTGTAGAGCACCCGTGACGCCAGGCGAGGTGTTATACCAAAACAGGCCGCGCAGTGATAAGGCTTCATGGTGTTTGCCCGTTTTTGTTTCTCTGGGGAATTCCTACCAGAAGATCCTCTCGTTTCATTTTTCCCAGATCGACTTTTTATAAATGCCCTGATGGGTGTTCAAGAGTGAAAACAACACTTTGGAAATAAGGAAATGCCTTCAAGACTCAACCTCGATGTCCTTTGCGCACAACAATAACAATACTGTCAAAGCGGGACTATGTAACAGTTAGAAGAGGGAAAAAACAACCTTTGAGGGTGGAAAGACCTCATAGCAAAAGGAAGCCATGGGTAGAAAGGGCATGGAAGCGCACACGAAGAAGAAGAATTATTTTATATTATAGAAAATACATAGTAACATTTTTTCTCAATGACATTGATGGATTGAAAAGAACGGAAAGCGAAAAACTGAAAATGTCATTCGGATTAATGCTGTTGGGGCTGGGTGTATATTTTATATTACGCTTCTCTGCACCTACTCCACCCACTCCAGCGAGCTTTTTACCGCACTCCCCGGTCTTCTGAACCACCAATTCAGTGCGAGTGGCCATCTATCCTACGGTTGGCGAATGGGAGTGTAACTTTGGGCGATGGTTTGGTCCCTAGGAAATGGGAATCGGGTAGAAATGATGAGCACAAAAACTGCACAAGTCCGGAAAAGAAGTGGTCTATGCTGTTTATTTCTTATTTCTTCTGTGCGCTGTTCTTGCTGTACTGTGGGTACTTAGTTCAGAAAAGTGAAAAACTCCCATCAACCTTGGATTGGAGCTAGGTCGATTGTTTGCTTCTACCGATCCGTTTGAAGAACTAACAATTTGGGTCCAGGTTTGTTTTGTTTATTTTTTTGTTTTGCATATTTGGTCTTAAAGTTTTAACAATATTGCATGTATTCGAAATAATTTCTTATATAATTAACAAACAACGGTAAAAGCGCACGCGTTTCTCCATTTCTGATGCAAAGTCAGACTCAACCAATAATCTTCCAAAAAGAATACGGCTTATGATAAGTATTCACTAAATACACTACAATCTTTCATTGAAAACCCCAAAAACGGTTCTATTTTGGAGCAGGAACATTTTTAAATAATAGAACCATGTTGTGTTTTGTTCTACTTCAATACAATCACCTACCGACTGACTCCTGAGCAACGGCTGGTTCGGAGATTCGCAAAGCGTGGGTCGACTACAGCAAAAAGGAGTGCAAAATATGGAAAATCCCTTCAGATTTGAAACTGCGCAATGAAAATAAATGCGAAAAGTATACGTTATAGTTTGCACACGGAAATCCTCTCGACTCAAAATTTCTGTGGTTGGTGAAATCTAAGCGTAGCAAAAACAGGATTTGATGATGATGATGGTCTCACTTGTTTTACGTAGTTTGTCCTTTTGTGAGGATCTACCTTTCGATCCTCCCAAGGATTGCATTCGTTTAAGTGCAAGAAAAGTTACATAAAATTCTAATGTCATTTTGCACAGAGGAGTTGCGAGAGTTTATTATACACACCATGTGTTATTTACACTAGAGATGTCATGTGTGGATGTTGGGATGCATGCTTGAAACTTATATCACAAATTCCAGCGGTCAAATAGAATGTACACCCTCCCTGAGGGGTTTCGCACATTTAACTCTGTTTGCTAATTAGATTAAAACCGCAAACCAGATCCTTAGAGAGCAGTCCAAAGTTGTGAAAATTGCACCGTTTGTGTTATTTTTTTTTTCATTTCATTGAAAAGCTAAAAGTCGATAGGAAATACAGCTTAGTTTATTTTCTACTTGACTAGTAATACTATTGAATCACAATATTTTGAATAGGATTTTAACAAATAGTGTGTTGAAATGAATAGTTTAAAATTGTTATTATCTTGCCATATGCGTATAATATAATAAAATTAAATTACTGGTTTGTAGCATGCTAAGTGTAAATTTACCATTGTTAACGAAATTTTTAAAACATGATTCATTCAAACGCTTCATAACTCATACAGAGACAAGTTAAGATTCCGGCGGTGAGAACTTAGAGCTAAGTTTGGTCTTTAATTTTCTTTCATGTTGACACCACTTACCGTGTATGCAATTGCGCACATCTGCACAGAAATAATTTGTTATAAACTTATTTAACTTTCCTTATAAAAACCACTATTTCAGCAGATTCATAATTTTCCTTGCTAAAACAGACCGAATCATTCGAAGATCCAAAATAGATCAGAAGTACACTATATGCGCAAACTTAAAACTCTGTTTATAAAGCACTTTGCCTCAATGAGCAAATCCTCAAAGATCACTTCTTTTTGACAGCACTCAAAAAGTTGGTTTAAAACATCATCGAATCACTTGTACCTGTTTATTTTCAGTTGTTCGAGAGAACAGCCTGACCTCCGAGGAATGGAAAGGCATAGGCATACCAAAAAGCATTCGAAATGTTACCAGATCTCGAGCAAATGATGATTCTGATCAACCAAACTATGGCCGTTGCGCAGCTCAGTCGAAAAAGCCTATACTTTGCCGGCAAAGGGGCCGGGCTAGGAGAAAACGAGACAACCAGCGCTGTAAGATCTCGGACATAGCGATACACTGAGGCTCAAAGCGAGAACACCAGTGGCACGATCTGCGCGATTGAGCAGTGACGCACCGTTGATCGACGAATCGACGAAACAGATGAATCACAAGAAAGTGGTTGGGAAGAGGCAAAGTGCACCGACGACTTCATCGATGGAATTCCACCGGTCCCCATGGAAACCGGACAGCTTAGAAAATGGATACGTATGCGTGGGAAAGTTGCACTGTGTGCGTTTATCTCACACGAGTGTGAGTCGTCAAAGCAAACATTTGCTTTCTAAACCGGGCGGGCTCAATTTTAGAAAGACCCATTTCATAATGGCCCCCGTGCTGAGCAATGGCAGAAGGAAGAGCTCAACCACATGGACCGCTGGTTCGCTGTGTCTCGTTCGTACGAATGTACGACGGAGTTCGCTTGATGGTCCTTGCGCGTTCCAGGCGCAACGCTACGACGCTGTGCGACTCTGCTGGACTCTGAAGACCTGTTGAGAATATTTGGATAAAACCTGAAATCTTCACTGGCCAAACAAGGAATGGAACCGCAAAGGAAACCAATAAACTCAATAGCCTCCGACTGCACTGATCAGAAAATAAGCGTTCGATCGGTTCGAACTGCCGGGGAATGACTGAAAAATAAAGTTGCAATAAAATTAATCAAACAATCTCACATACCCCGAGGCTGCAAGTGTTAATTTTTCAATACCATCAACACGCAATGAATGGTCTGGAGAACGGCTCAAAATGACACGATGAAGTGTATCAATTATTGACGGAAAGAATATCATAATTTGCGTTCTTTGAGATGGAAAGGATTGGCGTGAAAGTGGCACACTTCTGCAAGAATGATTATTGAGTTTTGTCTTTTTGTTTATTATTTAATCCATTTCTGCTCTTCTTATCTTGCTTTTATGTACAAATTTAGTTACATTTGTCTGCTAGTTTGTTGGTTTCTCTTTTGTTTCACCTCCGTTTCATTATGCTTCTGTCCATTCGCGTTGTAATAATTTTATTTTGTTCGTGCTTACTCTACCACACTGCCTTCCTTCAACTTGAGACACAGAGTTTTTATTGGTTTAGGTCAAGCAGATCAAAACGAACGATTGACGTTCATGCTGGTTTACTTTCCTTGCTCAGTTTTTCTTATAATTAACGATTAAATATTTACGCTCATTCCATTATCATGCTCATCACTGTTCTGTCTACGTATATGGTGCCATCGTTTCTTCAATGTTCATAAAAGAAAAATAGTCCAAACAAACACATTCAATAATTCCTTGGATTCCATTTTTTACTGTTAAAATGAGTTAATTTGTTTGCATCAAATCAAAACTGTATCATACTTCTAAAGAAAGAAAACAATCTACCAGACATAACTGAAAGAATAGGAATCTCGTTTCTGTCTAATTTCTAAATAGTAGTTTACTGTACCATTTCATTATGTTTAATAATTACACAGTCCCTTAAAGGCTAAATGTGTCGTATATAATGTTTGTGTGTTTGTTTGCTTCGCTCCTGAACGAGCTATTTTTCACCGTTCTAAAGTTCCATCGATAGTCTACAGCTTATTCATATACATTTATAATTTAGAGTTACGTGTACGCATCTTTATCTCGCGCTCATGTTGATCCATCATCAATTACGTATGTTGGGTCATGTTTTTGTTAAATATCTGCCTTCGATGTTTTTTGTTGACATTTCCATATTACCGTTTCTTTAGCCAAACAAACGGTAGCTTTCATTTGACAAGAAGTGTTCCTGTAAAGGCTTCGTGATTCTTCAAATGTTTTTAATTCGTTAATCAATATTTGTTCTTTTTTCTGGAAAATGTCGAGAATCTTCGTGAAATTAGCAAAATTTGTTTTTATCAAGACCTCTTGTATGCCTTGGTAATTAAATTAAAGCATTTCTTCTTTTCTTCATAAGCTACTAAGTTGTTGCACATTGCAACTTGTTCTGTGCTTGTGTCGCTTTTGGATTTAATTTTATATCCCAGGTTGCAATTTTTTGTTATGACATCTTCATTCTCATGATAAAATCGTATACAACATTACGTATTTTAGGCTGTCGGATAGATTCTCTATCATTTTTGCCGGAGAAATGTCCTTCATGTTTCCTCCTAAAAATCTGACATAACTGTGTACAGTTGAAAAAAAAACGTCTTCACTGGATGTTTGTTCTTTGTTTAATTTAGCTCATTAAAGGAACCGAGCGCACGATACACATAAGGTTGCCGATTCTGACTTCTATTTAAGAGGACAATGCTAGTGCTTTTGAGTCTATTTGAACGCAGATTGAATTTGTATATACATTTATAGCAATACTAAACAAATAAGTAGAATAATAAATTACACTCTTCCGTCGGACTACTGCTAAAAACGAAACAAGCAAGTAAGCCCTATCTCTAGAAAAATGAAGGAAATGCTACCTCTGCAGATCTCTTCCCTGTGTCCCTATGAACGTAAAGCTGGCTTTAATCATAGTTTTCCGTCGAAATTGAAACATAAGTAACATATCACTCTACCTACTCGCGAAGTCGGCGGCGACAACGAACATGATGATGATGCGGGTATAATAAATCTTATAAAACAAAATTATACTATTGCCTTTGGTATGGATTGTTTGGATATTTTAGCTATGTGTTATGTAATGTATGAAATGTTATTCAGAATTATCTGTTTAGTAATCAAATGAGATGATTTCTTTTTCCAATTGCAAAATATGTCTGTATCGGTTCTCCTAACTTCCGCATTGGAAGAACTTTGGATGAATCAGAAAAACAAATCCTTCTAGCTGGTATCAAACGATGTAGGCATCGATTGCTATGGTCTATAAGTTTATGAACCTCTCCAGGATCTAAAAACCTATGGTAAAATTTTGTCACGTATAAAACAAATCTTGTTCGACAAATTGGCAGATATGACCCAAAAAGAAATACTATATTTGATTATTACTTACATAAACCCAAAATTTATGCTTCAAAACATGTTTCGTCATTCAACAGTAGAGTGTTGTTGCCCATTGTTAACGAAAAAATATCTAAAACCAGATACAAAACAATTATGCTTATTAACCATAACTTTGTTTCTTTTTGCTTTTGGTTACTAAATATATATGTTTTGACACGATGCTAAAATGTCTGTACTTGATTTAGACTCATTTCATTCGTTTTTGGATTTGCTCCGTCACATTGTACACCTTTTGTCTGCAGGTGATAGGATCTGCCAATTTATTTGCATTACTCTTCATAAATTTAATTTTCATTCGTGTATAGTTTTTATCCAATGAGCATCAATTTTATAAATTAATGCTGCCAAAACTCAAAGGTTCTCTATACAATTTTTATTTTCTTAAAGTTTGTAAAGTAGACTCTGTGATCCAGTTATGTTTACTTTCTTTATTATGATTCAACACCATTACAAACCATAGTGGATTATGAAACGATGAAGCGTTTTGGCTAGCCTGTTAAACGTCTCGAGAGAATTTTTCAGCCTGGGTTTGAAGAGAATTTCAGAATTGCACAATATCTTCTAACCCCTCGAAACAAATGACTTCAAGCCTATGTGAGAATCAATGCACCATACAACTTTTGCCACAAATTTGCCTGATTAGTGTTCATCGCTTTCCATGGAATTGATTCTTTCCATGGCATTTTGTTTTCATTTAAAATTATGTTTGAGGTCACACAAGTTGATTTTGTAACAATGTTGTTTGCAATTTCTTAAATTCACTCCAATTTCACAAAACGAATAATTGATCATCAGTTACCTTCCCTTTTCATTATATGTAGGTAATTCTTTTTTCCTATACGCACCATAAAAATGGAGAAGAAAACCTAATTATTTATGACTTTGAATGCGCACAAACTTATTTGATTTTTGCCAAATCTTAGGGGTGAATCTATTATCAAAATACATAAATGCGACCCATCCTGCACACTTTTTGTGCGAACTTTTTATTATGTATGATCAATCGATGTTTCGAAATGGAGGAATTTATAGCGTAAAAACTGCAAGCACATTAAGCGCGGTGTTCTTCGTTTGGTCAAATGCTTGACCTCATCCCCTTTTATGCCGGAGATTGCGGCGGTGTCATATCGTTCTCGTCTCCCGAGCCTGGTTCGCCTTTGGTCTTGTTCTCCTTCTTCCACTTCATCCGTCGATTCTGGAACCAAATCTTGATCTGCCGCTCGGTAAGACAGAGTGCGTGTGCGATTTCGATCCTTCGTCGTCGCGTTAGATAGCGATTAAAGTGGAACTCCTTTTCCAGCTCCAGCGTTTGGTACCGTGTGTATGTTTGACGGCCACGTTTTCTTTCTGAAAGTAAAAATAAGCATTTGAGAAAAAAGTTAAAAACAATTAGTTATTTCAATCAATGGTTCACAAATCAAGAAATAATAGCCAGTTAATTGATTAAAGTATTCTAAATAGAATCTTTCGCATAAACTTAAATTACAACAGACTGTTGCAAGTAATTCATTTGAATGGGGGAAGAAAAGCAAAAGCAAGAGTTTCTTTCCTGGAATCTTTGAGAATGCCATCTGACACTTTTGAGTTATTTTTTTTTATTCTTGAACAAAATTCATTGAAGACAGGGGTTTCAAGATTCTCACCGTCAAAACGTAGTTTAGTGTAAATAAAAAAATTTTCAATTTTCGTTATTTTGCTATTAAGTTACACAGTTTAAATTATCAGTTTGTTATTCAATAATAATTCTGAACATAACTAAACAGACTACAATGTTGAAATAAAAAATAAAAATTGTAGAAGTATTGAAAAATAATCGGAATACGTTCCCGATACGAATGTAAAAATTCAACCTCTCCCATTTTAGTCATTACTTCGACCACAGACCCATAGAGGAAACTCTGCTTCACTAATCTAAACGTAACGACATTATAATTACGATTCGCATGCATTAGTGTGAATGGAGCAATGAAAAAGTTTTCGTATAACCACATCATAAACGGCATAATGTCCGTGAGAGAGTATGATCAAGCACGCGGTACTGGTTCAAACCTAGGAAACGGTTTTCCGGTCTTTTCATTAGACGCACTATTCGAATACATTCGGAGTGTGTTAGAAAGGCCAAACTGGCTGACATGACTGGTATGAAGCGCACAACAATACGCACACCCATTCCGTGAGGGAAACGATGAAAGTCTATTTTCTGCTGGATTTTCCTCTTAATTCGATATCATTCAGCGTGGGGATAGCTTAAGGCACCGCCAAATTTAACGCTACAAATGAAGTTTGAAGTTTGGTGTAATAACCATTCGCCCAACATTGCTTCCTGCTCCATCTTGCAAGGAAAAGTGTGAGCTTAAAATAAAAGCCAAATTTCGGCTATTTTTATTCCACTTTGTCCATACGATGGCATGAATCGTTTAATTTAATTTTCCAATAGGTTTCGGGGGCGATTCTTGAACGATTGTGTTTGATTGAGTATCAACTCAACAATTGCAAATAAAGTATAATTTAAACGACTTGGAAATCTTATTTCCTTGAAATGTTTGTTATGAAATTTATCCTAGTCTTTAGTTGAGGGTTCTTACAACGTTTTGGTATTATAGAAAATGTATATTTTATATCCATTTTCAAATTGCTCCCCAATCCTCCAGAAACGGCTTGACACGTCGTAGCAACGCATCGATTGAAGGAGGGGGTCATGGTGTGAACTTTTCCAGCAGAATTTGTGCCAAACAGGCCAACGATGGGAAAAGGATGATGATGGGATGGGAAAAAAGATCCTTTTCCCGCAGAACTGTCGGAAAAGAAATCCCTCATCCCGGTCTGCAAAAAGTTTCACCTCGGGCTTAGCCACCACTCTGGGTCAGGTCTTTTCTTATTTTTTATAAGTTCCCGTCCACGTTTCACGGTGAAAGTGGCGAGGGCGGAGTAGCTTGGTCCTGCGTGTTTTCGATTAGCTTCAGCATTCGAGACCGTCTTTGTGATCACGAGCGGCTACGGCAATGTGAGGCAACGCCGTCGTCAAAGGGAAAGCACGAAGTTGAACGAGATGGATGTCTCCTACCCTGAACGTGCAACACGCCGGCAAAGGGTCGATTGGCTAACCGGGGAGAAGTTAGATAGGGGCCGCCAGAAGACGGTGGTCTTGTTCATGCTCCAGTCAGCTGTCAAATCTTTTGATATGGGTGCTTGAGCTCGACCCATCCGTTCGACCATCGCAAGATCTTCGGGCCTCCGTGCGTCATGGAATAACGAATAACGAACCCGGGATGGACCGAAACATGGCCCCTATGTACGCGCCATGGCTTAAGGTCTTTTTCGCCGTAGCTGCTGCTGCTTATTATTCATCTCTCGCCGGTTGTTTTTCTTGGACAGGATACATGGACGGAGGATTCCTGTTTTCGATACATTTTTCTTTCGTACTTCAAAACGTACTTCCTGGCCAGGACTCGCCTCAAGTCAGGGAGACAGATTTTTATTTCTTTATGTATGGGATGCTTGTATTATTTCGTCAGAGGAATTCTGCGTTTATCCGTTCAACCGGTGCATTAATTTCCGGAGGTGTAAGAAAAAACGGAAAGCAAGTATTGGTTCGGATGAAATTATTTTCTTAACGTGTCTTAAAAATATTATTACCACTACAGAAAATTTCAATTTCGTCATGATGGTAGCGTAAACAGGAATACACGGACAAAACTGGAACGAATAAACACATGAAAAAACTAAGAATTCCACTATACTGCAATTCCGTTCTTTTTAATTAACCCTGCTTCTTTTATCAACCGGGAACGATCTACACTGTTCAATTTGACATTCATTCGACTGAAAGAATACATTTTATTGTTTAACGTTGAACGAGAAATTGTGGAATAATTTATACCAACCATTTTGCTAGTTCTCCACTCACGCGCCATTTCTGTCGTGGCATTTCACCGGAAGATGGACGAAAATTATTTTATCTCAATGCCATTTGAGCCTTTGCCAATCACTAGGAAGAAAACATTTGAAACTATTTTGTTTTTTTGTGTATTGACTGCAGAGAGCGATGCGATGGATGAGTTTGGGTGATGGAATCAATTTTGTCCCTATCCTTGGGGTGAAGAGTGGTACGTGTGTGCAGGATGTACAGGAAAGGATAGGGTGAAAAACAGTAACTAGTTCATCCGGCAGACTGAAAACAACCCACCAACAATGCCAAGGCACTGCGCAAGAAATGAATATTTAATAACACCATAATCGTAGACAGGGGAGGAAAGGACTGCCTGTTGCTGGGGACGTAAACATTAACTGGTGGAGGGTTGTAAGTGTGTTTGTGTGTGTTTATGTGTGTTTGCATTGTTTCCCATGAAAATCACGATCGACCAATTAAAATCGTATTAAGCGTACGGTTGTGATCATCATGTCCCGGTTTATCTCATCTCCGCGTCGCAGGCAATAGTGGTTTCTACTTTGTTTATTTGCTTTGAAATTATTTGTATACAGTTGTATGATTTGTCGACCAACTGCATCACAATGGCGTTTCTGGAATGAACTTGTAACGGAGCGGCTTTTGTAAAATACTAAAATTTAATCAACAATGTACAATAAGTGCACACAAATCACACGTGTTTGTCGGGTTGACGCACATCTCACAACAGTTTAAATAATCTTTATTTGTGATGGATAGTATGCTATCGCTATTAAAAGTAAAGTTGAAAATATTCAACATGGTTAGAGAAAAACAAAATAAACCAAGATGTTTCTAACTCATAACAGGTACGTTCTCCAAATGCCAGAAATTAAAATTTTCTCGATAATGTTGGATGAGAACTATCAAAAACAGTAAGAAACATATCAAAAACATCATTGGTGAAATAACTCGGCCTCCAATCGGCATGTTATTATTTATTATTATGCTATACATAAAATGTAATGCACAGATAAAGTATTTTTTTTTTCTTGCTCAGACACTTTATCAGAGAAATCACACAACAGGTTAATAGTATTCTTCTTCTGTTTTTAATACAAGTTTAATTGCAATAGCCATGATATAGCTATGAATAGGCATACAAAGAAGGTCGATAGGTCGGGCACCCTATCGACCTTCCTCTTTCCTTGCCTCATACATTCGGATATCCAAACGATCCAAACATCAGACTTCCATGGGAACGGTATGAAAAATTATCATCGGAGACAGTTTGAGAAATGTCTTAATTTCAATTCCAACATTACCATATTATTTCAACTTTTCTACTTCCATTTTCTCTACACTTCGCGTCACCCTCCACTTCTGTTGCGTAGCAATTTCTTCCTGATCGATCTTTTTTCTTTACCTCGAATCCGGTTCTCTGTCCGGCAAATTGTACATTTGATGGGACTCCAAAGATCCAACACTTTATCGTGTTAGCGAAGACTCCGTTGGTATCGAAGTGGACAAAGGTATTGATATCTTGTTGATAGCTAAAAACCGTTCTGATGAAAACCAACCATGCAATTTTAAGGAAGAAGAATTTTCATTTTTCTAAATTCATGTCATCCGGGATGCATTACGGTTTTTGCCTATCCAATCTGTTGCACTCAAAAGGTCTGTATAATGCTTTTCTACATATTTGAGCTCACAAAATACGGTTTCAATAGTCCAGGTTCAGAGAAATTGTCCTAGAGAAATATCGTGAAGAGTCGTACGAAAGCGAGATGTAAATCAATATGGATCACTATCATTACCTGCATACACGGACTGCACTTAATTTCAAATACATACCTATCTCCCGCATAAGGCCCATCGAGACGCAAAAGGCCACGTAACCCCGAAACAGCATTCGAGACTACGGATGACATTGAGACACTGGACATCCCAGTTTGAGCGTGTGCTTAGGTTTTCTATTTTGTTGTTGCTTCCTTACATTATCATCTTCTGATACTGAATATTGTATAAATTTCCTACCACTTTTCCTAGTGTCAATTATTCTCAGTGTTGCCTATTTTTCGTTATATAGACTGTACCTTGTGCTTGCTTATGAATTAAAGAAAAGTCATTAAGTACTCCTTGCAATGAAGATTTGTATGAAAGTATTGAAAAAATGTGATCCTTTGATCATGTTGACAATTGTTTATCTTATCGAGTTTAATTGATAAACATCATATATGAGAAAAGTTACAAAAACGAAAACCCTACTACTAGCTACTAGTACGACCAAGCATACCGCTGTTACCGCATCCCTCGTCAATGAAGTATGTTACTCAGCGGACGAAAATTCATTTCAAGCAAAACACCCGCTTGTAAAACGAGAGGGAAAGTTTATCAACAAGTGGGTCATAATTTTAAAACACGCTGAAAACGATGGCAAACGCTTTAGGAGGAAAGATTTCTCACCCGACTAAAAGTTTGCTGCCTCTCGGCGAGTTGCTGATGTCAGCATCCTTCGGTCTCTCAGTGCCAGGGCTTTAGAGCAAGACACCGTTTGCTGACCAAGATAGGTGCAATAGTGGGAACGAGCGAGAGGACGAGTACAAGCGAAGGATGAAAAGGGTCAGGACGGAGTCACCGCACTCGAGAGTAGAGTAAGTGTGAGCGAGGTGTTAAAACTCTTAAAAGAACAGATAACGATCAATAATAAATTTTGGCTCGTTTACGATTTTGCATTTTCAGCAGCACACTTTCGTGTCGACGGGAGTGTAGGAAATCCGTTCTTACAGGAAAGTTCTGTGACTCCAGCACAACGTGGAAATTGGTTCAACATGCGGAAACAATGGATCGATAAAATGACATATTGTCGACGAAGTTTTCAAAGGTTTGGTTAAAAAACAGTCAACCTTAAAACATTGATTTAAGGTACGTTAGACAAATCTTTAAATTAATCGGTACATTTTCTGGTGTAATATTGGAAGTCACATTTTAAAGCAAATTTATTCGATCACTAAAACTCATTACATGTTTCATTCTAAAACAGTTATGGTAAAGTTTTCAAAAGTACCCGTTTCCCCTTACGTTTTCTTTTCCCAAAATCTGCTCGATACTCAACAGACTCAAGGAGTATAATGAAAAATCGGTTTCCCCGCACCGACGTTTCCGAAGCTCATTTTCCTTTCACCCGGTTGATCCTACTACTTTTTTCTACCAGGATAAAAAAAAGGCAAAACAGAATCGTGGATCTAGTTGGCTTTGGATCGTGGCGCAATGAAAGAATGAAACAAAAACGTAGAAAATAACACCTCCAGCCTTACCAGGGTTTGAAGCTTGGCAAACGGAAAAGTGTACTCACGGATTTTCACAGCCTCACTTTACATCCTCTCCAGCGTCGAGCCGGAGGCTAGAGCGCCGGAGTGTGACAGTGAAAAATATCGGTAAGTCTGCAGCCGAGACTTCTGCCGCATTGAATCGGAATGATCGGAAGCACTTTCTTTCTTCGTCCGGGGCGACAGGAAGTAGTTGATGCCCGGTCTTCGAAGCCATTATAAGTAAAGACCCACATCGAGCCGTTCTTATGACATATGCAGGAAAAATCTACGCCTCACGCACTTTCAAACACACACACACCCTCTCTTTCTCATGTACACTTCTATTGAAGCCACAGTTCCGACGACCGTGATGGCATTTATCAACATCGGAAACACAATCAAAAGCGATTTTTCACCAAACTTCCACCCGCAAGGAGGCAGAAATCTGCCCTCGTGTTTGGATCGTGTCGTTCCTGCCGACACCTTTCCCCCCACATCCGCTGGAGCGATGCTAATGGCTGATGCGCTAAGAAAATTCATTGTCCGCTTCCGAGACGGGAAGTCGCAAGGAGGCAAAACACCCGAGGGTAGGCGAGAAACGGCTGTCGAATGGAATGTTGATCGCTTTCGGAAGGAAAATGAATTATTTATACAAGTCAAGTGCCCACTTTGTGGAGCTCAACGATTCACCATGAGCCCCATGTAGCAATGTCGCCCGAAGGTGAATCTGGATCTGGCCCAAGTGTCCTGCGACGATGTTTGCCTAGATGCCCATCGGTCACGCTGCTTCCAGAGCTGCTCAGCATTATTCCTTCAGCTTCGGCTGATGAGTTTTTAAGACTTTCTAGTTGAAGATTCCTTGCTTCCTTCTTCCTTAAGACGATGACAGAGACTCGGCCATGGTTGTCGATCGTGGAAGTGAACGCAATAACCTAAAGGTTGCAAAACCACCTTGTTGTTCGCCCTTTCTGCCAATGCAGCAAGCTAATCTTGCGATGGATGACCAGGATTAGTGCGTTTCATTTCCGACTCGCGCAAACACCAGCATGTGCGGATGTTAATAGGACCCAATAATCTACGCATCCACACGTTTCCTATCAATTTCGAAAATATTCTTCCATGGGTTTGTTTGCTTACTTCTCTAGCTTCTTGTAGGCCAACGTTTGCTCAGTGACATTTTTATCAACACAAGTTTTGTATTTTCAACTAAATCGACAATGTTTGCGAAAATGTTTTGCTTCGCCTACAATGCCTGAACTTTGCGCGTTGTAAATTACGCCATAAATCGTAAAGCAATCGGCATGCAAATGACGAAACCAACGCTGAGTCTCCGGCTGTGTACCCTCGTCAATCTTCACGGTAGGTCCTGTGCCAAAACAGAAGGTAAGCGAAAACCCTCTCCGCCACACATCAGCAGTGTTGTACCGGCTGGAATCGATACTGGTGCCATTTTGCAAACCGGGGTAATGAAAGGCAGGCCAGTATGCAAAAAAGGATATGCGTGCGTTTTCTATCCACAGGACATTCCGACGGGTAGGGCGGAAAAGGATACCCAAAATCTTCGACCGGTAGAAACGGTCAAGCGATCGGGTAAATGTAGAGCAGATTGTCCACGGGATACTCAGATCGGCCCAGCAGGACAACCTTTTTTCACTAACGGATGGACCGACCAGTGGGCGCAATTCGACACAACTCGGATACCCGGTTACACAAGCGAAAGTTTTCGAATGCAACCGAAAGTAACCCAAATGCGCCCCGTGGCGTGCGCCGAGAGTGTAATCTTCAGGATACTTTCTAGGGAAAGGCTTCGAGGATCATTTGCCACCGATCCTACCATTCGACCATTCAGTTTGTTTGTTCTATGGCGGTCGGTGTTAAATTTCTCTGCATCGGAATTCAGCCTGACCTGTTTCTGTAGAATTTTTAAACATTTTAAAACTCGTTTTAAAACCAAACAGAGTCATAGCACATCAAATATTTGAAGAAAACGAATAGACATTTAAAACCAACTTGCGGCTTGCTGAGCATCTTTCTATCTTTCAAATGTGAGTAAGATATTTTCTACGAATCTGATCACGAAACATAAACCCAGGAAACAAAATGGTATCGCCTCTTGCTGATTGGTTCAGATTATAAGAAAATTTAAGGAATTGTTCACCTGCGTTTTTAAAATGGACGCATTTAAGTTTGGCCTGCTGCTAATGGTTCCAAACACCGCATAACGTAAACGTGAAATTATCACAACATACCTAGCGTACATTCGATCTCTTCTATTCCCGTTGGCCGGTTATTAATGAATGGAAGGTCTCTGCCCAAAGGCAGTGCTCTTCTGAATGGCCGACAAAAAGGAAGGGGGAATCCCCCGTTCGATGTATTTGGAGTGCGGAGACATTAAAACCTGTCAATCAAAAGCCATCAGTGGCACCGCAAATATAATAACCACTTGTGCCTGTTCTCACCACCAACGATAGCCAGGCTGATGATCTGCTTTCCGGGGACGAAAGAAGTGGCGTCAACGGACGAAACGGCGTTGCGGCGAAGCCCAAGAAGATGGACGACCGAGAGGCATAAAATTAAAAATCATTAGGAAGCCATTTTGACGCGGGACGCCTGTTTGTTACACAGCCGGCCTGTGGCGCTATATATAAACAGGAAGCAAATAAACCAACGGCGGTAAGGTTGGTAATCGAAATATAATTTCGATTTTCTTACCATGCAGGCAATTAGGCCAACTAGCTGTACGCAGCGAAAGGGTGTGCACACGGGCAATTATAATGGAGCCCCAACGTTATGGAGCGGCCATAGGAATTGTAGCAACTTGCTTTAATGAGACCCCATCTACGTCAGAGGCAGACGAGAAATACATCCAATAAGCAGCATGAATAACAATAGATGATTCGTCCCGCTGTCAGTGTAAAGGTGCAAATTTTCGATCGTCTTAGTTGGTCCGCGCATTAAGATTTGAATCCCCTTCCGAATGAACGAAACAAAACAAATCTGTAATAAGCAGCAAGGAAAAAATGTGGAGCATTCACAAAAGGTGGCAATACAACCGTGACACAGTAATGTGGGGCTGAGGGCCCGCGAGAGGAATGATCTGAGACCGTCGAAACGTGCATGAAATGAAATGAAATTAAAATTAATGTCATTTCATTAATCTCTTAGTCCACTTTTTCCTCTCCGAGGCCGGGTTTAAACTCCCCTTAGTCCTGTTGGTCTCCGTTCTGTCCAGACGATTGATAAAACAACGCTATAGGCTGGGAAGTAAGGAAGATTTGAAGATTCTTCGGTTTTGGGCAAGTTTCGATGGTTTTGTTTTTTCGTTGTAAGATTTTTAGATTGCTTTTACTTTGTTGGTTGCTTTACTTTCTCGGCCCTTTCTACTTCACCGCCACCGTGGCCTCGGTTGACGCTGATGATGTCAAGAAGAAAAATGCTCTTCCGCATCTTGCTTTTTTGTGAAAGGTGGAAAACTTGCCCTGTTCGAGAGGACATTGTTGAGGGTAAAGCCCCCGAGAACGTCGCTTGGGGAGGTTAGATCGTGGACGCGGACGTGCAATGGTATATAGAACGCATCAACGAAACCGTAGGAATTAAAAACAAATTAACCTGCAGCAGCAACACACAAAAAGGGATACGCATCTTTGTGGAAGACGAATGTGCCCAGTGAGCCGGTGTCGGTCAAAAGAAAGTATGATGTACCGTGTTGCCTAGAATTTGCACCCAACCCGACGTTCCGACTCTGTTTAAAGTGAATTCAAACGCCTAGGCTCGTTGCTTGTGAACATTGGATAGAAATCCGTTCTCCTCGCTTTGTTCTTGATGCCGCCATTATTTTGTAACTGCAATTTATCCAAGGCAGGCTTCTTTTTCCTTCATTACTTCAAATTAATGCAGTGAGATTTGGTAAAAAATTATGAAACAAATTTATAGAACTGTTTCAAGTGTAAGGATGTTTCAGCGTTGTCCCAAGTCTGTAGAATGAACACAACATTGTAGGGTAAACTGCAATCATTTTACTACTATTATGTACCACTTTTTTCACCATTTTGTTAAAGTCTTGCGTTGTTTTATCCGCCAAAATAGTATTGGAAAAATACCTGGCAATATACCAGTGCCCAACTTTTATTTATAAGTTTGTTATTCTGGAAGCATCCTTCCTGGATTCGATTTGAAAGAATAAAAGGTTCAAATACTTAACGAAAAACATTATGTATAACAGTGGGAAGTATTTTGGAAATTAATGTAAAACAAGTTTTTATTTGAGTTAATATGCATCCTTTCAACCAAAAACATAAGCCTTTTGAAGGCTTACCATAAAAAAAAACAAAGTGAATTCAAAAGTTTGTACAATCATGTTAAAAATGTCATTAGTTGAGTGACACCATGTTGTGGATTGGTTTTTCAAAATGTCTCTTTAACTCCTTCAGTGTCACAAGTTTATCTGCATTTCTACTGCCAGTTGCTCTTTCATTGACCGCATTTTAAAAGGAGATCCCGAGGTCCCATGGACAACACTTACCAAACTGACTCCTCATCCACGGGTAGAGCGGCGACTGGAGGCCCGAGTTGGCGTTCTGGCTATTTGGCGGTGGCTGCTGTCCTTGGTGAAGCTGTGGAGGTTGCTGGTGCATCATGTTCGGCGGTTGCTGGGGAACAACGCCCGGTGGGCCGCCACCGGCATTCGTGTACATGCCCATGTGCTGTGGGTTCTGGTGCACCTGTTCGGGGTAGCAGTCCTGGCAGCGGGATGGCGCCGAGTAGACATTAGTAGGTGCACTGGCAGACTCTAGTGGCAAAACACTTACCTGTCCCTGCGCGTGGCCCATGTGGTGCTGAGGTATTGTCATTTGTGCCGTGCTCATATGGTGCCCCATCTGCTCCAGTGGAGGAGACCCATTCTCGGGCCCGTACGTGCCAAGCCCGTTTGGGCCGTTGCCGACGGCGGCCTGCAATTTACAGCTGGCGTAAACGATCGGTTGCTGCTGCTGTTGCTGGGGTTGTACTTGCGTCTGTTGTAAGGGGTTGCCATTCGTCTGAGGAGGTATCACACCACCCACCTGGCTCGAAGGACTGTCCGCTCGCGCGTACCCGGCCGGATCCATCGTTTGCTGATAGTAGCCCATCCGATCGTACGGTGGAAACCGTGGGTACGGTGGCATGTTGGCCTGATTCGCATGCGTTTGGTTGTGGTGGCTGTACATCTGCTGGGTCGTGTCCAGCCCGTCCACACCCGTGCCCGGGTAGTGTCCGTGCATGTCCGAGTTCATGTAGGAATTGGTAAAGTATGACGTCATGCTTTCACAGTTATTTGTACTCATAGTCATGGTGAAGGGGTTACTTTGTCTTTGTGGGCCACTGGAAAAGGATGTCTGGACGACGAAACCGATCCGCTGCTTCCTAATGAAGAATTGTCCGATCGAGGAAAATTCAACCCGCGACGCAATGCGGCTGCTTGTCTGCTTGTGTTTGCTTTTCTTTCCAATTAATGATTATCATACATGCAAGAGTTGTTGTAGATCTAGATGCTTCTTCCGCCGTCTCTCGCGCAGAATAGTTGGTTTGATTTACAAAAAATATCACATAAAAGAGCACAGCTAGCGCCTTCGATTTGGTTTCGTAACCGGTCGGTTCGGTTCACCGGGGACTGCGATGTCAATTTCGAGGATGGTTTAGCTCGAGAAACGTTGAACAAAGCAGCGTAGCAGCGTTGAATGATGCAGTTGGAACGATATCGATCGCTTTCCGTGAGATCGAGCAGCTTCACCACGAACGCCAAGAGCACTTGTACGATGCGTCCAAATGCGAGGACGCGCTTTGGAGATACTCCCACCCGTTCTGATGCAAATAAAAGACTTGCTCAAGCGATACCCGGAATTATGATAGCCAAAACAGTAAACTGAATAGCGAAGGTGGATGGTGAAATGAGCGCTACTAACCGCTGCGAGAATCACCTAATATTTGATTTGTCGATAATTTTGCTCTTCCCGGATGCGCTCAACTGCTTCTGTTGCTGCTGCGGGGAACTAGGACACAGGCTAATGGCGAAACTGAGGCAGAAGAATAGTTGACGAAAAACCGAAATGAATGGTAAAGCTCCCGAGCGCAGTTTCAGGTCAGCTCATCTAAACACATCGATCGCGCGCACTATTATGTAAAAGTCGTATCACGGTTTGTTGGATTCTGCAACGAGAACAAGCGAGAAATGATTGGTTAAACTAATGAAATGTTACTTTTTGGCTAATCAAAAGACATGAAACAATGCAAAATGTTCTAAATATGTTGTGAGTATCGATAGAGATTTTGTTAAAGAAGCACATTTTTATTTTGACAGTACAATAAGCGCCTCTGATCGCTCATTCACATGAAAGACTGGCGTTGGTGTTTAATTGAAAGTCAGAGTCTAAATCCCTCTTTTAGGCTCAGTTTTTCTAGAGGCGTGAGGTGGGAAATCTTACTAAACTTTCCCCGTCAATGGCCTTTGTTGGTGGTGTGTACAACACGAATTTAAGGGAGTGGCATTTACAGACTTTTCCTGTGTTTTCTGACAGAGAAAATTATAAACATCGCAACAAGTTTTTTTCTGCTTCTGCTCTGGTTGTCGTTCCGATGTCAGCAGGAACTCTTCAGTGGAGCATCGAACAAGCCGCGTGACTCTAGGCCTTCTTTTGATGCCAGAATTAAGATCCATCTCCTCCTGCAGACCACCTATTTTAGCTGGGCATGATCTGAGAAGGATTTCAATGGGTAGCGTGTCAACATGCGGTGGAGGATTCTTTTTACTTTTATCGTTTTCTGACATTTTTACTTGAAATGTCTCGCCAACGTTGTCGTTGTTGCCGTCAACGTCGTCGTCGTCCTCGTCTACGCATCGGTACACAGTTGTTACAGTCTGGTCTCGTGAAAATGACTAATTTGATTTCATGCCATTTTCGAAATTTGTTACCCACACGTGAAACTATGTGCTACGGTTCTTCGATACTAGCGACGTTTGCCAACCAACAGCGTGTAATCATAATTACCCTCAAGGATTGCGACGCACAGTTGATCCACCACGATCGCTCAGACGTTCTTGGGATTGGTTGTAGCTCTGTGTGGTGGAGATTATCGAGGCTACACTCTATAGACACGTCTAGGAGAACGAAAACTCTGGCAAAAAGTAAAGAAACTGGATGCAGAATTAAGAAATTATCAACCACAATGATTAATTGAGCAACAGATCTGTCGGCATGTAAACATTCGGCTCGACTTAATGGGAACTTGAGCCGGAAGAAAAGTAGGATAGTAGTAGCATTAAAATAGGAACAATAAATATTTGCTCACACACGTCAGGTTGCGGCAATGTTCACCGAACAAATGCTAATGTTGGTCTGTGTTCGTTTCTAATGTTCGCCCACCGTATTGACATTTTATACCGCCAAAACTAGTGTTGTAGGAATTTCTTTGCCAAAATCATGCATGCCTGACGGACTAAGCAACAACTTTGGTTGCCAAAGGTAATTAGTTTTCCTCCATCCTCGGAAACAGAAGAACACCTGCTCTGAGTTGACAGGAGACGCCAACGGAAATGCAATGCTCCAATTCAACTCGCTGTAGGTTCGAACCCATTTTTATCTACTCAGTGAAAAGAAAAACGTTCGTTTCATAGGATGTACTGAACAAAACAAAAATGATTCTAGATTCCAACGGAGACATGTGGAAATAGTTTCTTTTGAAGACATTCCAGAGAATAGTCAAGGATCCTATAAATCAATATTTAGTGCCCTCTGGATGCTGGATCAGAAACAAAAGGGTATTCGTTATTACCACCACACGACTAGGTGGGGGTGTTTGTGACTGACGTCATTGACCCACGAACCTATCGTGAGGGCCAACTGGTTCGAAGAGCTAAAACTACGAGGTCTTCCATCCAATGCAGCATAACCCGAAAACAACACACATCATTTGATTTGATTAAATTTAATTGAATTTAAAGCAGCTCGCTTATGGTGGTACCGCTTTGGCTTTGCTTCCGACCATGATGAATGGGAGGTCTTGTGCGAGTAAAACTGACTCATCCTAACCACAAATATCGTACCGAATGTCTCAAGGACATAATGATCGTAAATGACGGAGCAATGTGGTTAAATATATCAAACGTACATTTGGAGACTAGTGAAGTCAGGTTCAAATAAGAGTTTGTCACGATAAGTGTCAGTGAATGTAACTCTGCACTGTACTACAATCTATTTCAAACGGTTGGGCAGCGGTTAGCAATCGAACTAAAGTACGAGAAATCGGAGCATCTTGCCTTGTTTGTTCCACACGGCACATTCCTATCATATTCCTTCAAAATCAGTGCCCAACAGAGTGTGACGACCTGACGACAAGGTTTGTAAGTAGACGATAGAAGAAGTTTTCGGTATGTTGGATTGTGCTGACTTTGGCACGGTCAGCTTGACCAATGAAAGATATTTGAAGGTAGATTTGTATGCGTTGCAGAATTTAAGATTTTCGATTGGTCTCACAATCATCGCACCAACAAATTGCCCTGCGGTGCCGTCTTCTAACGTAAGCAAAAGCGAGCTTGGAGCTGCCTTACTATCAAAGAACGCATTCTATTGTGCTCGTTGGACGACCGTTCCGAGCAGTAGAGGAAAGGCACGAAAGGACGACAACAACGACAACGACGACATATCAACGCGCACATATTTATTCTAGCCGGTTTTCCACACAGCCTACCTCGAGCAACCCGGCACGTGGGGCTGGCAGGACCGACAAGGACCATCAGTCGTCCTAGTGGCCATGTCGGTAGTGCACATCCGACGCAGGCCGCAGCAGCCCACCCAAGCCAAGCTGCGGTTGTGGTGCGATAGTGCGAATGAGCTTGGTGCGCTTGTGGAAATGTTATCTGGATTGAATTCCTGCTAAATGGCGTGAATATTTGCAATTTGGTTTGATTAATTTATTACATTTTTGCTCCTGCTGGCACTTGCACACCGTGCCGTGTCTTTCGTGAGTCGGGCGAACTTGAGAAGGCTCGTAGCTGCAGCAGCTAACAATAACTTTACCGTTTTGAATATGAATCTGATCCAAGCAATGGTGATTGTTGCTCCATTGATGCCATTGAAGGTGTCCCAATATGAATGGTTTTGCATCAACAAATTATGAAACGCATACAAGTCTTGGTTTATATTTCATACTCTGGCGCAAGCACCATGTCAATGATTGCATGAATTTTGGAACAACAAATAGAGAATACCGTGTTTTCTAGTGTATAACATTACCTTTTACAACTACAGTTAGATCTTACAAAAGAAGTGGTGGTGTCATGCACGGAAATTAGTCTTACAGTAATTAAAAATAAAATCTTTACTCGAGTTAGTTAGTTATCTTGATCCTCCGTATAAAAAATTAGAAATGGCTGCTTACAATTAAAAGAAAATGTTCAAAACTTGAAAATTAACTGCACGGTGTCAAAAATATTCTTATACACTTTTTTGATCGAGCCGTAGAAGAAATGCTGTTTGCACATTTTTCCACCATTTTACTATTTAATTTAATTTGTTTTTTTTTTAGCATTTCACCAACAACCCCGTAAAATGTACTTATTTAAGACTTTATAAGTACATTTAAACTTTTACGGACTTATTTAAACTTTTACGGAGTTTTGCCTTTTCCGATGAAATGTGATGTCCTGTAGCAGTCCCAGGCTGTTCAAAATGACAGATTGTAGTCTTGTAGGTCCAAGTTTTTGGAGCATGTTATGAATACAAAAATATTAAAAATATGTTTTAATTATGGGCAAAGATGATAAGGCGTTTAAACTAGATGAAACACTACTAAACACAGACAATTTAATCCATAACCGATAACTGCCAAATTTGACTGATATACAAATCCTGAAAAACTGGCCTCCCACATCATCAGATCTCAATCCATTGAATTATTTTGAGTAGACATACATTATGTCCAGTTTTTATAGAGTCTCTAGTTAAAATCAGAAACTCCCTAATGGTTATGGTAAAACTAAAAAACTTAATATGCAAAACGAAGGTTTTCGATCAATTGAAACGAAAACTAGTGGAAACTATATAAAATTTTCAGAAATCTCAATGATATATAAAGCAAAAGCATAAATAAGCCGTCTGGAAAGAGACTATTCGTCGAGTTTTAGTAAATATTGCGCAAATAAAGTGATATAAAATGGTCGTTCATCGGCGATTTGCACTTGGATACTCTAATAGGTTTTTCTGTTGCTAGGAGTGGTTCAGTGACAGAAAATTGACTAATTTAGATAAATCAGATGAATTAGGATAGTTTTGGCAAGATAAACAGAATGAAAAACAGTATTGTTCAACTTGCAACATTGGTGGTGGATCTTGTATTGTCAGCCACCATTCTGTGCTTCTTAGAAGATGCAGATAGCTCACACATTTTGTTTGGCATGAAACAGTTATTTTCAACAAGATACTGCGACGATCGGTTACAGTGAAGAGATACAGGCCCGTAGCACGGACTTCGATCGTAGAAATTCGTTCGAATCGAGCTGTCAATTTTCATACATAGTACGTTAAAGGAACCGGTCCATTATTTTTTTATATGAAATTTGCTCGATTCGAACAGATTTTTAAGATCGAAGTCCTTGCTACGGGTCCGTAAAATCAATGTCTCATTTATACTTTATAGTAGCCGTAATTATTACAAACAAAATAGTCAATATAAAAAAATTATACGGAGCAATACCTAATGAAATCGTTCGTGGTTCTATAGAATCTACAAAGCAGTATATTACATACAGGAATGAAATGATTTGAATATTTTAGACATAATTTTCACAACTATTATTTTTTTCACAAGACTAAATTTAATGAATAAGATTTAATAATGTTTTCTTCATTCACAATTCTACTTTGAAAATGCCTTAAAATTTTATCAAACAGCTGCTAAAACCGGTTCCAACTGTCAGTTTACCGGTTCGTTTGAAATTTACCGTTACTCTAATTACCTTGAAACAGCATTGCTTCAGCAACCTCGGTTTCCAGGCCGACTGTCTAAACCTCGATCAGTGGCCTTGAAATGCCGGCTCGTGATTGGCTGGCGAACCGGTCAAATCGGAAAATCGAACCGGGAATTAGAGGTCGTCATGGACCGTGGTTTGTTGGGTAGAGGCCATTGAAACGGTAACCATCTATCGGGCGTTAGCATCGATTTTACCGGTTGAAATGTGGCAAAATTTGAATTTCAAATCGTTGTCGACCGTTTTTGTAGTGAACGATTTCGTCGGCTCGGATCGTACAGTTGCAGTTTCACTGAGGTTTTTTGGGCTTTCACCACTAAGTGCATCAGAAATTTTGTCCGATGGTTGTTGCTATCGATTATTAAAAAACCCTACTTGAAAATGCTTTTGTGCGTATGTTTTCTGTCAAACTTTGTTCGAAACCGTTGTTCCATGAACAATAGCATCAGTTTTATTGGCTAGCTCAAAGGTGTGTGAATTCAAAATATTTTGTAAAGGTTAAATTATTCCACGTTTTTATGAGTGTATTAATTTGTAATTCAGAAAATGTCCTAGGGCATGCAGCAGCATCAACAACTCATTCAACCGCCATTGAGACAATATTCCGCCCTGGGGCCAGAGCAGCTGTTCCTGCGCAGCGCTGTTTGCAATAGTCAGCTGGACCTGGATTTGTGAATAGAATCATAATTTTCATTCCTTTTATTACTTGTGATTAAACTCTTTCTCGATTTGATAACAGAAACACCAGAAATAAAATAGCTAAAACAATACCCGTCTGACAAACTCGTCATGCTTTCTCGCTTTGTTGTAAACAATCATCGGTTAGACAGAACGAGCAAGCATGACGATTTTGTCAGCCGAGGTGGAACTTCCTCCGTAAGGAGGAGGGGCTACCTTTCCTAAATTACAAAGCAAGGATTACCGTATTATATCTCCTTTTCCACTTTTGTTTTAAAGTCGTGAAGATGGACAAATCTTCCTTTTAACAATTTAGTGAGTCTTGAAAATTTTGGTTCATTTCCTGAAGGTTTGCTATTTCAAGGTTCCAAGGTGCCTATAGTTCTTTTTTATCTAATAACCTTTTGAACTAGAACAGACGGAGAATTCATGACAAACTTGTAGGTCGAAAACGAAATTTCCTCTGATTAAGTCAAGAGAGTGAATAGTTACAAACAAATTAGCTGTTTCAGCCATTATTCTATCTCTCCTCAACGCATTTCATCGAGCTTTGTCGTATCCTCCTATTTTTTGATGGATGGGCGTTGCTATAAATAATAATTTCGCTTTCGTCGTCCATTCCGTTTTCGTTTTCATTTCTGACCATTTTTGTTACCATTTGGCTTCCTTACTCAACTAACACTTACACATTGCCTCCATTACTCTTGCGCTACGATTCTGCGATCCGTACGCTGTATTGCATTCTGTATATTTTTATTCTTTGCTAATTTTGTATTTAAATCTGCCTGGGTATGCTTGTTTCGCATGGAATGGAATGTTTAAATACCCGAAATAACAGGTCTGAGATTTCATTAAACCTTCTCACACTTTTATAATATTTTTTTTAGCAGATCATGCCACCTCGTTTATTTTTTTTTGAAACCGTTTATTACCTTCTGGTATGCAACCGAGATGCGTTCAGTGGTAAATTTTATGGTGCGCGGACTGAGCGGCCACTGCGCATCTGAGTTCGCAAGGGGCCCGAACCTCCATGTGGCTAGTTCGCAAAATAATCTGTACAATTTATCGACATCGATGATCGACAGGATGGAAAGGGGTCAGTTTTATAATATTGGGGAAGTTTACTGTACTTTAGAAATTAATGTGAAGAATCATAACAAAGTAATTAAAGGATAGTCCGCTGTATAATTAGAGTCAAAGGACACAAGAAGAATGTTTTATCGTAAATCAATAGGAAACAAGCATGTATTTGCATCAAACAACATGGTTTTGGAATGCATCAAGCATAGGGCAAACAGAATGCGTTGAAAAATTTAAACAGTTTCATCTATCCTGGTATCGAGTAATGCAATTTTGACACACCCTGTTGGATGTTGCCATAAGTTTGAAAAAACAGCATACTATTTAAAATAAAATTATTATTCATAAGAGTACTTTGAATGGATCTTCAAAGGGGAAGGATAGCTACATAGTTTAAAAAAATCTATTTATTGGATAAGAATTGTTCGACAAAATTGATAAACTTCAAGGAGTTCACAGGACTCTTATTGTTTGTAGGAAGAGAGTAATAGGTAGTATTGAACTTGATGGAAAGTATAAAAAAGGAAAAAAAAAATCATTCGTATGGTATTTCATAGAGGTCTAGTTATCTTTCCCTCTTAGGGCCACCCAAAGTGTTAACCCGCCACTGCATTGGCTTGAATGAATTCAACAAAACCTCTTTCTTGTCCCTTAAATCACGTAAGGTGAAATGAAGCAAGCTGCAGCCCTCTGGACAGAGGCAGATTAAGGGTTCCAGGGGCCCCAGGCAGCTATAAGTTGGAGGCCCTTTAAAAATATTAAAAATATATACATACAGTTTTGCAACTTTCGTCCCACTACCTAACTACTTCGGCACTCAATTTTTCAATTAAATTATGTAAAATTTAAATTTCGATTATGTAATAAGATTTTACTTCAATTATTGCATTGACTAAATTAGTTTAACTTCTCGTTGCACTCAACGTTAATTTTATTTTGTTATATATATATTTTTTAATGCCTTATGTCAATCTATCACGTCATTTTCTCGCCCTTTGTAGACTTCAAATAATATTTTACTTGTTTTAAAACAGAAAAAATCCTGCATCTGTAGCATTTGAAATTGGAAAGTCAATAAAATTTCATGTGTGATTTCAAACTAATCTTCAAATTTCCGTTTCTTTTATGAATTCTAAAAACAATACAACGTACATCTCTCTAACATAGAGCATGTTTTATGTCTTTTATTTTCAAAATACACACAAAAACCAATTCGAAAATGCTCTTTCACTTTGCACTTTGTTCTAATTGAACGCTCATATTATCGTGTATAACATAAAATGAACCCATTTTAAAACTCTCCCTTACAGTATAATTATTTTCACTATTCCTGTGCCGTTCGCTGCTCATTTCTCCTTCAAAGCATAATCCAGATAGCTTAGTTGCCTCATTTTCCACCTTATCAAATCTAGTTCAATAACTGTTGATGAAATTACCAAAGGTTCTAACAGCGCAGAGATTTTAAGTTATTTACTTGTTGCATTCGTTTTTCACAGGATTGTATTCCATATAACATTCACCAGATCTCTTTAATGTTTTTGCATTAAGTAAATGCCTTCAATCTCGCCAGTTTTGCTCCATTATGTTTTACGTTCATATGTCCAATTTTTGTATAGCTTCAGTTCTAACGGACCACCTTGTTTCTGATTGATTCTATTGTGTAAAATTGGGGTGGGTTTTTAGATTTCAAATAATCTAGCAAGAGTTTGTAACGAATTCTTCGGACACAATTTCGCCGCAAATCGTTCGATTTCAATTCTGTTTTCAATCAACCCGCTTCATGTAAAGAGCACTGTGCACTACCCCGGCGTCTAAACAATGTGTTGTATTGATTTTTGTTTCATTTCATTGTGCAGCCTCTAGTTTGCTAGGGGCCTCGTGCTTTTGACAATATTCTTGTCACAGTTGAAATTCTTTATCATTTTTCCTAGCAATGGAAAACAAATAAAAGCAATAGGAAAATGATACACAGAATTCCACTTTGAAAAAAAAAAATATTGTCAACAGTACGTAGCAGCTGCTTACTTTGCTTTCCGTATCATCCGGCTTTACTTATTGAGCAAAATCGCAAAATACCATAATTTTTCGCGGATCTCTTCTACTTTTAAAAAGGTCTAAAATGGCTAAAATCTCTCAAATTGATTCTAAAAATTCAGATTTTTGAGAGCACTTTTCGCCATTAACAATTTATTTATTTCTTCAATTTATGACTAGAGGGTGCGTTACGAATTTTGCAGTAAATTTGAAAAAGTTGTTTCTCATATTTGCGGCACAAAATTCACATAAATCTGTCAGCACTGAAAAGTTTATTCTGTAAGGTATCAGAAAAAAATCGCAACGATATTAAAGAAAACGTGTAAAGTTGTACGTGTAAAAGTTCAGTTTACAAGTTAAGAATGTTGAGTTGAACTTCGAAAAAATGTTAAACCTGATTAGGGTTAATTTAACTGAGGCAGTTTTGTTTCCAGTACTTCGAGGGAGTTTTAATGTTCGTCTCTATTTTCTCATGCATTAGGAAAGCAGCAGGATGTATAAGACACACATTCTACTACTACTTTGAATCACCCCCTTGCCCCTCTTTCTCTTTCGAATTCTCTTTTCGAATTGAAAATTTGACCTTACTTAAAAAAAATTGTTTGTTTTGATTTTGGGTTTTTTACTCTAAATTCCACCAAAAGCAAACATATAAGTATAATTATAGCACTTACACATACATATGTTATCGACGAAAATACTATCGGAAAAACACCTTAGACCCATAGCATGAAATTGTAAGTACACGATTTTGGAAGCACACGAATAATCTTAATTGAAATGTTTTTGTTTCCTGTTTCATTTTTGTTAATTCAAATATTGCAAGGTATTGAATGTGCTCTACTTTAAAGTCATTTTAGTTTTGGCCATGTAAAACCAATTTCGATGGCTAATTGTTCTTCAAGTCAGCACAATTTCACTATGGTGAACAAATATTCCTTGCGAAATGAACGTTGATTAACTTTTATGGCATTGCCAACGCTGTTCAGGTGACGAAACTATGCTACATGAATGCAAAAGGTTTGCCGATGTCTCGGGAAAAGCCCATTCCCGAAGTTCCGTGTGTTGTGGACATGTCCGGCAAGCGTAACTGACGCGTGCATGGCATGCATAAATATGCACCATTAAAGCGACGGCCAAACAAACCAAAACATTACACAAACGAAAGCGTACGCACAGCGAGGCACGAGAGAACCTGCAAGACACGTTGCCAGACCGGAGCCGATGCCCGAAGCGCGGGATACCGTTTAAAAGTAAATAAAATGTAAATTGATGTCATTTTCTCACACGTACGTATGGGCGCACACGTACACTTCCAGATGTGCGACGTCCGAGGCCCCGTGCGGTGCAACGTTGCCATCTTCATAACCACAGCATCAGAGTTGTAATGGTGGCGCACATTCTGCAACTGCGGTTATACAACGCATCGAAAGATAATTAAGTCATAAAATGACAAGATCGTCAGCATTGGATTTCCGAGTGGCCATTGCTTACCTGGGACAGCGGTTTGCCGCACACTTCAGTTGATTTCTCTTGCTACACCAATACCGATTTCTTTTCCCCAGTGGCCATCGTAGCAATAAACGTCTTCATTCATTCGGTGTCGGGAACATCTTTTTCGTGCCCTCCGAGAATCAGGGTTCATTAACAACTATTTTTCCCTTCTCCCGAGCAGCTTGTAGAAGTTAAGTAAAATTCAATCGATCCGAGCCATATTGCGTACTTTTTTGTCTTATGCAGGTAGTATGTCCTGCTCTTTCTCCGTGCTGCAATTCAGAGTTCCGTCTCCAGACGAAGCGAAGGCATGCAGAGGAGGTGACTTAACGGCAACACTTTCGACAAGACTTGTACGAACGCCGGAACGCAACAGCGAACAAATCGTTTTTGTCGAAGGAAAGAAAAAGCCGATTGAATGAACACACCACGATCACGTACGGCTCGGGTAAGCATTTTAATGGATATCACGATCGAACAGC
The DNA here is from genome assembly GCA_000441895.2 of Anopheles sinensis. Lineage (NCBI taxonomy): Eukaryota > Metazoa > Arthropoda > Insecta > Diptera > Culicidae > Anopheles > Anopheles sinensis. Next base: position 602,874 of record KE525233.1, on the reverse strand, counting down.
TTGTGTCCACTCGCACCGCGCAATCGTTGGACAAACGAAAGAACGCATTGAACCACCTGACGAAGAAACTTGTGAGAGCACAAAAAAAAATCCCCCACTCACACAGACCCTGTTCCCAAGCCTACGATCGCAGGTAAAGGTAGGTTGCGCTACGTGTGAAAAGAATCGCGTTTGCTAAGATCGAGAAAATCCTCAGGGCGGCCTTGAGGAATCAGCATCGAAAGCAAGAAACGATTGCCGTAACCTCAACCCAATCGCGACAACTTGAGTGCGATTAAACACAGTGTCATTAATTGGGACTTGCCGCAGACCACTTTGCTCTTGTGCCAATAGTCAGCTGGTCTACGGCCTACCCAATGCAGATTATCTTTGGATGATGACTTTATTAGTAGGCACAGTTACTTAATCCTGCACGTTATCGATAAGGCTGTTTATTTTCCTTTGTGGATCACATATACGCTATCCGCAGGGCAATGACGGCTGTGTGAGAGGTCACCAACTTACGCCAGCTCCCGTTAATAAGCCGACCTTGCGAACGAATCGGCAAAGAATCGTTAACAAGATCGTTTCACGATCGCTATAACTTCCATCGCCTCTGAAACACCGAGGTGCTCAAAATTTAATTCGAAGTAATTCAATTTAACGATGTGATAATCGAGGGCAATAAATTTTGATGTGAATTTCCCATGCCGCTTTTTTAAGCAGCCGACGTTACGCCGTTTCATGACTCTTTTCTTTGCCGTAGTTGGTGGTTTCTCGTTCTCTTTCTCGTGTGGGAGCTCTCGCTTGTGTTCTCACCATTTTTACTTGATATGTTTCCTTCTCGTTCTTTCAAATTCATTTTCTCTCACTCTATCTCCCTCGTTCTCTCTCTCTATCTGTTTTGTTCTCTCTTTTTCCCTTGCAGCACTGTTGTCAGCTGATTGAAAAAAGAGCAATTTTGTTGAGCTATTAACTTTTTTATGATGGGAAAAAAGTTAAAACGTGGGCGACGGTGACGGAACCACGTTGGTAGATCGTACAATGAGTCTGCACAGGGAGACCAAAGCAAATAGAAGAGAACTTAAGCAGTCTTCAGCATAGTAATGACCCCAACAACACGACGATGGTGATAATAATGATTATAGAGCAATAAAAGCTGTTCCTTCTGGTGGCAAGCTGGTCTGACAAATGCTCAACTGCCATAAAGATCGACATCTAAACGGTATACGAAAGTTTTGATTATTTATGTTACTGCAACAATGTCAATTAGAGTGTCGTTAGTGTTTCAGTGTATTTTATGTTTTCCGAAGGCTCAACGGAAGAGAACGTGTTGAGTTAAAGCGATAGAGGGTGTTTACCACGGCGCATCAATGTCTCGTGGTGTCGATGCGTCACTAGGTTTGTAATCGAATAAATTATGTTATCAACTTGTTGCTGATGCATGTAAACATCCATTCTTCGTAGCATGGGCTACATTGCTGCTCGTTGCATGCAATGAGAGTACGTATAGCTTTCCTTGTCTTGCATGTTTGCTTTAATTTCATATCAAATAACAACATAACAAGTTGCTATAATCCTACTGATTGCATTCCTCGGAGTCCTTCGGTAATGGCTGTGTAAGAAGGTATTGCACTCATTGATATAATAGAAAATCGTATTAATCAATTTAAAATTTTATAATATCATGATTGCAAGGCCAGATACCAGAACCAAGAATACTAGAATACTATTCTTTCGAAAACAAAAAAAATCTTGTATGTAGAGTCACTTCGACACAAGCAAACTTGATAACTGTTCATCCTTTGAAAATAGAGCTAAACCTGTATTGCTCGATTACTTCTATGGTAAATCGACAAATGTTCTAGTTATTTTTGTCCAACTTGTCTGATTCGGTGTTTACAAAAATGTCTGTCAAAAATTAGACCTCGATAATGTGACGTAGTGCATCAAACACGCGCAGTCGAGATCAATTTGTTTGTGGCCTAAAATCCTGCACATCCATCACCCCATCCCGTCCTCATGCATTGCTGAAGCTCTCATGCCCATGCAGGCCTTCGGGACTGGCTTTGAGATAAGTTAATTAAAATCAAATGCCACAGCACCGCAGTTGAGCGAGTGTATACTGTCACACCGCTTGGACAGCATTCCTTAATCTCTAGAATGTTGTGCTTCGTAATGACAACCACCCGGTCTGTGTAGTGGGACTGGTTTGCCGCGAACCTTGAATCAGACATGCATGCCACACACTCGCAGGCATACAATCCCTTCTTTCCAAAGCCGCGAAGCTGTGTGATTTTGGAAATCTCCTTCCAGAGCAACGAACCAAGCAATGCTGCATTATCACATATTTTAGCTGACCGAATGAAATCAAATCACGCTAGCTTGGGTGGTCGCTGGTGGACAAAGTCCTCAAATCATCGTCGGAAACAGTGAATTATGGTACAGCAAATTAACTATCTGTAAACTAGAATCGATTAATCATCGGGTGCAGAAGATATGTTGGTGTCTTCAGACTAAAAATGAAGCATTTGTAACGTAGGCGTAATCCTTGGAATCGCTTTCAAATATGAATTAATATCTCTCCCTTGTAGGACATGTCGAGGTATATATTAAATTACGAACAACACCCCATAAACCGTTTACACGGTAACCGGAACATTATAGCAAACATAAATATGTACACCTTCAGACGTATAGTTGTACATGGAAGGAGACCAATAGACGCAAAAGCACAAGGGGTGGACTCGAGTATTTTAACGACCACGACCTCACTGATGTATAAACTAGTTAACATCAAAGCGGAAAAAACGTTGAATAATTTTCCAAAAACTCGAAAAGGTAACAAATGGTAAAAATAAGAACCGTCCACGTCGCTCCCAAGCTACGGTACCCAGGTGGGTTTGCCAAACGAACCACGCCGCCTATGTACAATGAAAGGCGTTGGGTTATTAATTAGCTTGAAACACGCAAATCGTCCACAAAACGGACCGGTGGATCCGACGAAGCTACGCTACTGATTCCGATTCGAAACGATAGCATCGCTGATGGAGTTAGAATCAACCGTTGCATTCAGTTTCGGCCATTTGTTGATTTTTTCATCCGTATCCTAGTTTCCACATAAAGAAAGTTGAAGTCCTGAAAAGACCGACACTTTCTCTGAGCGCTGAATGCATACATATGCGTACAAATGGTACATTTTTGTACATTTTCCTCGTATTTAAACCAACCTAAACCCAAAAACACGATGCACACGGAGGTCATCCCCGCTTTCACTTCCTTTGTGTTCAGCCAAGGTCCAAAGCTGTGTCAAACTCAAAAGCACACGGAGCCCACAACTTGGACAAAAAATCGGTTCAGCTTTCTAACTTTATCCTTGAACTGAGCCCAAATGAGGATGGGATGAAAAAAAGGAAACTTGAGAAGCAACAATATTATGTAACCGATGGAAAGAAATGTGTCGAAACTGAATGTCACCTTTGGCACCACATGACGGCACCCATCTTTCCGTAATGTTCTCTGACCTTCACTCCGTGATGCGTTTGCCTCTCGATCAATGAGCACTAGGAATGCAGGACAACCTTTATATTTTTCTGTATGTAGGATTTTTTATAGCCCCATTGCAAAGCGGCTGCTAATGGAATGAGTTTACAGTTTGCTAATGAATATGCAAAGAACCTTGTCGCTTACAAGCAGGTTAGCAGGTACTGCGTGGTCATGCAATTTGTTTCTTTCCTCACGACCGATTTTAAATGTTCTCGGCAGCATTCGACAAATATCGTGTATTCCTCATACGGTGGGTAGGAATGTTTCGTTCTTGCAGAGGCTCTTACAATGGATATTTAAATTTTTTCATCCAAGTATATTCAGTATGGAATACATTGTTTTTCATCACGTATGAGTTTTTTGAAGATAAATGCGTGCGTTTGTTTGACAGTTGTGATAAGCAGTCCAATTTATTTACTTATTCAACAAATTGAAAAAAAACCTTTATGAATCTTACACAAAAGAGCAACTCAAATTTGTTTCTTATTCCGAGGAAGAAAGTAATAACAGTCATTTAGCTCGAATTAGAGCCTTGCAATTTTGAGTTTTCCTCCAGTTTCGTTGTAATCTTTTAGTCTGCTTCATCCGATTTCTTCTTTACTTTGCAGTTCGGGTGGTTTCCAAATTGGCCTTCAGAGTCAGATTAAAAAGATAAGACTACTACCAACCAAATGGATACAAAATCCCATTTACCGCCTTCTAGCGGTTAGGTGGCCCTGCCAAGCGGTTGTTGCTACAATCCGATGCAAAAATGTTCCCGGCTCTATCCGCTGACCCCTCTAGGGATTTGATGCATCTGCAAGCGATGTGGCCAATGTTGGCCGATTTAGCGCCTGGAAAGGGCGTCAGTTGCTTCGACCATGCTGACAAATAGAACTCGCCCTCAACTCTTCCCGCTCTGCTGGCCACGCTGAAAATAACCGCAGGGTACGAGCGTTCAACGGCTCGGTTTTTCCATCCTGTGGTATTGTCCATTCCCGCGATGCAGGAGTTGACGCATAATGGAGATCCTCCTGGTTGGATAATAATTAAATTACGTTTTCATGCGATTGTACGGTCAAATTGCGTGCCGTGGGAAATAAGTATTTTGGAGTAGCGAATGGGTGAAATGTGAATAATGTTTCCACCGTATTTGTATATTACTTAAGTTTTTAAAAGTTAGATAGTGTAAATATGTGAACATTCGAAAAGGGATAGAAATTATATTGAATGTGATAGTCTACATTTTAAAGCTATCGACCACATTTTACCCACGATTAAGAAGAAACATTGCATATTACACTCTTCCATCCGGCAATTATTTTTTTTTCAGCTCAATAGTATAAGTGAGACCATGCACTTGATGAACGTTATGGAGATCGAAATACGCTTCGCAAAGATCCATGGCAAGAAATGATAAATCCTCCGCGTCAACGCGTTGTACAGTGACAACGATATATTTACATTTGTCTGATACACACCTCTGCCACACTCTCCGAAACACGACCGAGTCCAAGCGAGAGGGGATTCGAAGTAAGTTGCTGGCGGCCGAAACGTGAGTCCGGAGTACACGAATAAATCGAGCCATAAACTCTGTCAATCCTACTTTTAAGACATTTGCAGCCGCCCACCGATAGCCAAGTGTCCACCAACCTCCAGGGTCCGCCGAGGTAGTCGGTCCAGATGGCTCGAGAGTCGAGACACGACCAGCTCAGCGATTGGCAATTGTGTCTCAATGTCTACCCATGCTGCAGGTGATACTGGCGTCTTGCAAACGGTTACAGCTTGAGTGACAGAATCATCTTGATCGTGACTTGATGGTGCTACACCGAGCACTCACCACAGCCACACGGTGACACACTGTCAGCCATCATCTGCATAAGACACGCAGCCTCCACAAGGGCGATCGTACAGCGCCGACGATCAGCTGCATCAAGATCTGCTGCCTGCTGGCATCGTCGGTTCTTCGGAAATTGCGCGAGACAAAATCGACCAACAAATATGCAACAAATTGCATCTCTATTTAAACGAGTCGCATCCGTGAAGCACTGACATACACTCCTGGCCGTGAACACGATTTTCACAACCGGCTCTGTGACAGTTTTTCCGCAGTTTTCTGTGGTCCATCCGTTGGCAATGGATACTGTCGTTGGTTGTTTTATTTTCGGTCGATTGGCCAACCGAGACGCGTGTACGTTTAGAGGAGCCGTTTGGAAGACCACGGTGATGTGAGAAGAAGCGCCGCTTGCAGAAAGAAGTTTATATTTAACGATGGCTTGTCATGTCGCAGAAAAAGGGAATTTAAATAATAATCAAAAACGGAGGCCGGGGACTTTCAAGCGCACTGTTTGCCAAAAGCAAAAAAGACAAAGACAGCTGAAAGCCTCCAACAACGAGGGGTATTTTTGATTAGACAGGATGTGTTGGCGTCTCGGGGATACGCTAGTTGATGGTGCAGTTTTTATACAGTGCTTTATGCTTGAAATTTTCCGCATTTTCGTATGTCAGCCCTCTATGGGTTAGGAAAGTGTGCCTAAATTTCCTTCGCGGAGGAGCATTTGTGTGAGTGGTTCATTTTCGTTTTTGGCGCCGTTTTCGTGCTCGGCGTTGCCAGCTCGAATCCTCACGAACGTACGTAAAGTTAAAAAGACTTCATAACAATTCTCTGTTTCGAATTTCACCTCCATCCCTTTGGCGGCGTCGTTCTAAGAATTTCCTCGCTTAGTTCCGGCTGCCGACAGCACCACGATGTCAGACAGACCTTCTGAGGTAGAAGAAGATGAAGGGTGACGCTGGAAATCATCAAGAAGCGGTGGAATACAGTTGAAGTTTCCGTACTCGATATGCGAACGGAAGGGTGTATTTATTTTGTTCACCCGCGTCCCGTCCCCAGTCCTCCGTCAAACAGCAAAAACTACGCTCGTACTTCTGCACAGGAACAATTTTCAGGCATATTAAATTTTGACGTGCATGTTGAACGAGCTGACTTCTCTTTTACCATGAAAAAGCCAGCTTCGCATGTTTCTTTCATTATTTTATATTTTACCTCCGCTTTGTAACTCCAGCAAGAACGCTTCATGGAACCATTGGAAAAATGGTAGACATTTACGTTCGCTACTCGTCAGCCGAAGTTGTGTCGTATTCGTATGATCCTGGTGACCATGTCAGTCATTCCTGGGTAGGTGACAGCAGGTCTATGGCAATCGCCTCCTACGCTTCCGTGTCTGTCTGCCTGTGTATCAGGATTGGCGCCACATGTCTGTCACTTTTTTGAGACTTTTTCTGTTAGCTCCCCTTGCGCTCAATACATTCGCCATGGAAAGGACGCTTGCTGACTTTTATTATATGCGGCCAAGCAAGACAGTAACCAATCCATACAACATCGCACCAGGTAAACTGGCTTCCCCTGGTTTGGCATCAATTAACGATCTCTCCTAATTGCCTTGCAAAGCCTTTCCACCTGTAAGGCCTTACGATGAAATTGGAGCCGATAACACGAACCCGGGCGTTGGTCCATTGGAAGTATCAATTGCTTGACCGATAAACATTCCGTTGCAAATTGTTCTCTATTCCATCGCAAGCTGCAGCACGCGTACCTCAAAGAGTGAGTTAAAGAGAAAAACTCCACTTCGTGGTTGCAATCGCTGGTGCAACAAACACCCGCCGAAAGGATGCCGTCGCATCGGTGCACCACACCGCAACGGATAGCATGAGTGAAGCGAACGTACGCCAATGGAACGCCTTGTGTTTTGCGCTGGTAAATTTGGAGTATTTTATAATTGCATTTTTATCGTGCTGCACGCAGAAGTAAAGGAAATGGGTAGCAAGAAGAGCAAAAAATGGCATCTGATGGGCAAAGCAGTGTGACGGAAAGAAATTCCTTCTTGTTCCGTGCGCCTACTCTTACAAAAATTTGAAAAGAAGGAAACACGCCTAACGGGTGAGAAGGTAGGATGAGGGAGGATACCGGCATCGGTTGGACAAAAATGTAAGTAAAAACTTGCATCTCCTCGCACCTTCACACACACCACTAGGCAGCAATGGGAACTTCACAGCTGCATCCGAGAACAGAAAAATGTGTTTCGAAAATTTAAAATGCCGACTTTTCGCATCGGATACCGACCCACCTTGGTGTGCAAGCTTCTGTGGTCACATGGTGTGTTTAGTATTGCATTCGAAGAATGTTTGACGTAAGCCAAGGGCGTTGAGAGGTGCGTCAGGTTTAACATATTGCCGGGGAGATACATACGCACGTTGGATGCGGGAGCAATGGTAGGAAGAACTTATTCCGATTATTATCTAAACATTGAACATCAACTGCAAACATAAGCAATCACACTGAAGGCCTCACAAGGTTACCATTATGGATTTTATATAAATTTTTTTTATATGAAAAAATATATAACTTACTACAAAATTTGAAACAGTACGATTAATGTAAATAAAAGAAGAAACTGTAGTTTTATCAAAAACTGCAACTGCAGCATAAAACAATAGAAAGAAAATAGCTATAAGACAATCCTAGCATATCCGTCTCCAGTTATTTTGTCGGTTGTAAATGTTTTACATATGATATATATTTTTATTTTATATGAAATACATATGTGACATACATATGATTTTATTTTTTCTCAACATGATTGCCCCTCACTATAATAAGTAAGTCGACAAATAAACAATAGTTTTCCCCCCTGTCATTGTAATGATTATCACAACACTCGTTTACTAATTTTTCACACCTTTGCGCTCTATAATTTCCCCAACGAGTTCGAAAACAAATAGCGTTATCATAATTATATGAAAGTAGCAGCTCCTTCCTCCAGTTTCCCCCGAGAAGCCTTGACTTCAATATACTTGTTGCAAGCAAGCCGATCACTTGATCCGAAGGAGGCCCCTCGAACAAAGTACTCTCCATGGTGCAACTTTTCTGAGTATGTTGACACGCGAGCGCCATAGACGAGAAGAATTAATCAACGATACGAAACCGAACAAGATAGCATAACAAATTGACCAGAGATAAACACGATCTTGCTACCCACTTGCCTCCTCTTCCGCCAAGCAGAGAAACAAAGTTTGCATGGGAGGAATTAAGCAATTGCTCTGTACATCGAGAATGCAACGAGAAAAAGGTAGGCAGCGAAGTTAAACTTTTTTTTTTAATTTTGCGTAATTCCTCGATGCTTGCGTGTGTGTTCTTACGCTTGTTTTTAATAATGTTTTACAGTACTACAGAACTGCACACAACGAATGTATTTATAACGATGGCTCATAATTAATCAAATTTACAACTAATTCAATGTTTTATCGTGCTTGAATGGGTACTATTGCTTTCTAAATCTAAACTTAAATTGAACTTTTTATGTTTTATCATGAAAATCATGGAATATGCGAAACTATGAGAAAGTTTATCCTGGGGATATTGGAAAAAAAAGAATCCGGTCAATGCTTGTATATATTCTGAGTTCTAAACAGTTTTAAGGAAGAAACCATAATATGGAAAACTTGCGAGCCAAATTATATATTTCTTGGTCGTATACGTGCGTTTCGGTTGAGTGCTGCTCGAGCCAAAATAATTTGCGTTCATAATACGATAATCATTGTAATCATAAAGCACACATTAACAATTAATCAGTGCTGGCAACAGCTGCCGTTCATTGCCAATGGCTACACAATCGAGATGATCATGGATGCTCTAAGGTACCATCATGATTTTGGCTATTCTTCATCTTCCTGTGAGTCTGCGTGTGGTAATGCAATTTTGCAACATAGTGCTACAAAGTACATCGCAAACCTCCATCTCAGTGAGGGTATTTCAGCATCGTCGAGCTGGTTTTGATATTGCGGTGGCGTGAGAATAACCATGGGGCCATCATTTTCCGAACCTTAACCCATAATCAATTCCGGAATGGAAGGAGCTCTACCATTATTATTATTTTTGTCGTCCTTACTATCTTCGCGGAGTAACCGCCGTGCTTCGAGCAAGCGATCTTCAAAATTATGATTTTGAAGCAGGATGTATAGGAAACCTCGATTGAAGATCGTCGATCGCCTTGAATTTGATCGCTCTGATTGGGACTCTTATTTCAAGCGTGAACAATGTTGAGGGTTTGCACGTTTTTTAGTTACCTTTACCAACCTCCATATCTTTGTTTTTTTTTATAAGTGATACACCTTCGAGGAGTAATGAGTAATTTAGGAATTAAAAAGCTATAAATCAATCCTTCGCAAGTAGGCGAGAACCACCGCGCACGGCGTGGGATTGGCGCCATCACGAATGGGGGTTTCAATCCAATCTGCAGGCGGATTTCATAAGGCTTCTCCAGTGAAGAGATCCCATTTGTTTACATCCAAAGTGATGGTGGCGTATTGTGTGAAGTAGGGTCAAACTATATCGCTGCTAGAAACATTCTCAAAAGTACACATTCGTTGGCGGGGTGTGAGTCCATGATCAGAAATGAGTAAATAAATAGATCGAACCAACGATGATCATCGGTCTTTAACGGATTTCGTATCAACAATAAACACTCCATTTGGAGACCGAGTTTGTTCCGCCCAGTGAATGGTAAGTCTATGGTTGATTTATTACCTCATGCTGTTTTTATTTACTTACCAAACGATCAGATCGGCTACTGAGATTGTGAAAAAGGAGTAAGTTTGTAAAAGCATTTCTGAAATTATTTTGTTGTACGGGTTAAGAAGGAGTTGCCTCTAAAATACGATAATGTTTTCGTATGAAAATATGCTTGAAAACTCCAAAGATATTTGAAGCACTTAATGTGTCATAAAAATAAAAATAATCTAAAATTAATAATTTTATTTTAAAAAATATATCTTCCATTCTAAACCCTAGAGTAACAAAATAAAAAAAAATTTAAAGTCACAGTCAATTAAAAAAATGAGCTAATTTACGAGTGTAAATTAGCGGAGTGGAAAATACAGAACAATTTTCTTACTGTAATGCTATTCATTTTGCGATTGAAAAAAGTACAGCGCTGTATCCAAATTTAATCAGCATGTTAATTATTACCACATTTTCGACGACCTCTTTTGTCGACGTCTTTCCGCCGGAGGTCGGAAGTACGGTGTGATAAAAGTCCCATAACAATATGTTCCGGCAACAGCTGTTTGACTACAGGTTTATGCGCCCCCAAAAACCCTATCCCATTTCCGATCCAGCGAGGTGACCAGGGCCTGTTCCACCTTTGGATGTGTCCGCATTCGCTGCAAATGTTCGACATTTTCTGTAATTATTATGTATGCTTTGACCCGTACTTCCTTCGTAGCGCGAGAGAGGATCGCGACATACGCCGGTCGGTTTAGTCATCGAAAATGGTGCTCGAGAGAAGCGGTGCGATGAGGCAGTGGTGGGAGTTGCCGACCAAGTTAATTTATTACGTTAATCCGGCAAGTGGCGGCAAAGCCGTGTCGCTCGCGAGTAGCCCTTGCCTCCTCTGAATGACATCGCTCTGACTCCGTATGGGGTTCGGGGTCGCTGAGTTTGCGGTTTTCAGAGCACCGCCATGTTACGTTTTACCCTCAACAGCTGGACCGTCAAGCGCCAACAGCTGGGCTAATATCACATATTAATTTGACCACTGAATACTGACCACGCCAATGAACGGCATACATCGCAAAAGAAAATTAAGGTACCCGACACAGTTTCGTCACTAGTAGAAGTGGCTCTTAGCGACTTGGTCCTTAAAATAGCAAACTCAAAGCATTAGTGAATTTGAAGTTATTTGTAACTGACGAGTAGTAAGTACCCCTTCAAATTGTTTCCATGGTCAGTACACTCATTTGATGTTTTAATTGTAAAATTAAAGTAAAAGATTCTGTTCGACTTATTTAAAAAAATCTTATATCTTTGTTTTCTGATGTGTGAAATTTTCTTGAAACCTTCATTGTGGTTTTATTATTTTACAATTTAAAATACGCCAAGGCTCGCCCAAACGAGACGGGCTGTTGGAACAGGTTTTTTGTGATGTTCGTCGTATTGTGTGTGTGTTTGTGCATTTATTTTTTAATTTTTACATGTTCTATGTTTGTCCTTCACGACGCACCACTATTCACGATTCTCTCGTTCCGCTGTTGCTTGTGTTTTGAACGCGATTTCCTGTTATTTCTAACAGTTTTTACCAGCCAAATGTTTAGCCAGCGAGGTGTCTGGTTGCGTTTTGGCCGCATTTCGGGGAAGCGTTTCTCAGATTTGTGAATTCTTTTTTAGTTTTCTGGCTTGGCCGGTGAAACAGCGATTGTGCTTTGTCGCCAGCATTTTAAATTCCAGCGGTTTCAACGCGGCAAGCATGCGTTTCTGCGATGGGATCCCGTCTGTACGTCGCCCGCGATCACAATTCGGGCAGAGGATGGCCGCCTGAGTAAAACACCGACTAACCCAGTGCGGCTTACGTTGAAAACAGACATCCCTCGCCATTGCGACTGGAAATTCTTTCTGCCGGCACAACATTTGAGAGTCTTGTTAGGTCTTGTGGAAAAGGAAAAGGGAACAACGGTGGTATAAACGGTGAGGTTTCTTCTCGTCCCTTGCGCTTGCGTGTTCCACTTTGCCCTTACTGCGCTGTTCTACCACACTGTTGCTACGCGCGCTGAATATATTATAATTCAGTGAGTAAAATCACCACCAAAGCAAAATAAAAGCAGGAAGAAACACAACTTAAAACTGATTCAAAAATCACACACGATAAATAATACCTTTTCGATCCCATTTTCGATTTCTATGGCAAACTTCAGTAAGGGTGGAGCATATCGGACGTACTTCCGTGAGGATATCTACTTTGTTTCGTGGGTTTTTTGCGCCAATTTATGAGAAAAGTAAAACATAAAAAAAATAATATTTTAAATCTTAATGCTAGATGAGTTGCAGAATCATGCTGCGCGATACGGTCGTTACTTTATGTGCCCATGTACGAAGCATCCCTTAACTAATTGTTTTGTCGTTAGCCATCTTTCTGGCTCTGTTGCCAGACACTTTTTTATCAATTAGATGACGGGAAGGTTAAAGGTAGGAATCGATGGTATAGTGTGGAAAAAGACTCTATGCAATCGATAGCGGGAAGAAGATGTGTCTTCTTCCCCTCTACAGACAAAGTCTTTCGCTTCGCCCATTGTGCGACTACGAGCATCTACTTTGCTGGAAGAAAGGCGGCTGATAATTTATGGCTATGTTTATTTACTTTTTAATTTGCACTAAGACGGTGCAATTGGGAGTCCCCTCGGTTTGTGTTCGGAATCCATGTAGTAGGGCAAAATAGAGAATGCTGCGACCAAGCGTGCATCCGTATCTTCGTTTCAACGCCGTTGTGGTAGCGGACATTAAATAAAAGGGATAACAAGGAATCAATTTGTAGTTTAGCTTCAATCCCTTGCGTAACATAAGAATAACAATCCGTAGGCATTTTTAAAGATAGTGCTGCTAAGTATGGGAACATTCATCGATGACTCAAGTTTGTAGAAAAATTAATTATAGGATCGAATAGAAAAACACGATCGTGCAGCACATTTTAATGAATATACCTTTTCATAAATGACCTTTTTCTAACCAGCGGCCAATCGGTGCGCGTTTCGCATTCAGCGATATCGGATTCGCTTTGTTAACCACTTTTTGACGATGAGCTGCTTTGGGCTACCGACCGTGCTGTCGGTACAGAAGAAACGGATCATTTCTCGACGCACCAGAGCGAGGGAACGATACCCAACCCAGCAACATACTTCTAGACCACGACACTATCCTTAACAGCACATAGATTTTATCGCGTTGCCGTTTGCACGCTCGTAACACCGGAACACACATACGCTTCCACAGATTGCGCCAAAGGCCGAAAACTACGCCTCGGCTTAGCTGCGCACTGCTTCACTACCTAGACCGTTCATACACTAGCGCTTGCTTGGGCTTCCACTTCTGGGCAAGATAGAACATAATCTACTGATTCACTGAAATCGAAACCACAATTTGTCACCGTGGGAAAGATCAAACAAACTTCACGAAAAAGCGGTGACCTGCTTTCTTGCACGCTTTCAAACCGAGGCAATACCAGAGGGAACTACACTTTGACACGAAAGCGGTTACTGATACGGTTGACTATGGATGACGGCCACGATTAACGAAATTTCGCACGACAATCAACCGCCCAACCGTCATACGGGTACACTGCGATCACGGCACGATTAACTTGCGGGTTTTTGCTGCGAGACGTCACTCCTGCCGCACATCCCACCAATGGTCTGCGCTCCCGGCCACAGACCCAACGATGATTGACTAAAGCATTTGAATTCTCATAATTATTTTACACACTCGCGGGCGGCACATTTCAAAAGGGCACCATCTAGCGTGCCCGGACGGACGGATCTGCTTTGTAGATCACAAATTCAGAACTCGATACGCTCGCTAGCCTAGCCAGGTGGAATGATGTCGAGGGGATTGCGCTGACGTTGTACCCGTAGCTATATAACGATGGAGGTACGCCTGGGACGGGCGTAAGCGAGGAAAACGCGCGCGCCACACTGTGTCGTCGTCAAACCTACTCGCGAACTCACGGCAATGTCGAAGCACCGAGCACCGAACCGTTCCACGTTCAAGCGAGCTGTATGTCTTATTTACTCGAACGTCATGCAAATACTAAGCCGCTCTAATGAAAAATCCCTTGTAACAACACGTACACTCCACTCGACAGTTGTTGCTGCAGCCGGCGTTGCTGTTGCGCTATGAGGAGGATGGCCATTCGCGATGGGAGAGTAAAACCCAGTCAGTCTCTCGATCCCGTCGAGGGGTGTTCAACATCCGCCGGGTAATATCGTGTTTCTGTGCGCCCTTGTTGGCGGGTTCACGTGCGTTACTTTACGTTACGTTATGGTGGCTTTTGCGCGTAAGTATTGGCAGGCTTGCTTCGATTCGCACTGAGCACCGTCCAGGAGCGACCACAATGTAGGAGAGCGTTTGGACTGGAAATGAATGAAATTCTACAATCTGCAACTGTATCTGCGGTACGTTATGCAGCCGGGCGGATGTGTGCAGGCCAGAACATACTCTCACAGGATCGGCCGAAGGATCCTCGGGAATGGCACAGGCCCATAGTGCCATACGTTATCGACGGGCGTATTGGGGCAGAGTGAAAGGGAAGCCGAAACGGACAGCGGTTTAGAGCAGTATGGGATTATCTCAGTAGCGAAAGAGTGAAAGAGTGCATGATATTCGGATTTACTTTCAATACGGGAGCAAAAGATCTCTTCTCTGTGGTTCGGTGAGAATTGAAAGACGCACTCAGTGGTACGGTGGACTACGTTTGCAATCCTACACGTATGCAGCGTGGGAACAGCTGTGCGGCATAACACAAGCCAATCTGGGCCGAATTTTAGGTTCAAAATTTGATTGATGATATATTTCTGTTCGACCCAAAACATTTCATTTATACACCGCGAAATCCTGGTTTTTTTAAAAGAGATTTCACAAAAACTTACGGATATCGCAGTAATTGTTTTATATAGTTTTAGAAATATATCTTTTGAAATCAAACCAACATTGAAATAGACCGCATGAAACTGGTAACCCTATTTTGCTGGCGTTACGGCTGCACTAACACAAGCCAAAACTTGCACAAGCGGAGAGCTGGGTGAGATGTTCCGAGAATCCGTTTTGAGACGCCATTCTATTTTGAGCGACCATTGCAACACTCAATCGTAGTTTTCCTTCTCTTTTCCGTTTTTCTTGTACTCGTTCCCTTTCACGGCTATTGTGGATCATAAATCCCGCACTTTTCGTTGCACGTTTGAGTAAGTGGATAAGAGTTATTTTCTAAACGGCGAAAACGACATCCCAAGGATTGCATAAAAACGATATGGCTGTCGCCTATTTCTATAGCAACGTGCGAGGCCAAAAGAGAAGGAAAACGAGAGAGAGAACGTTGAAAATGAGAGAAGGTGCGAATAGCGAATTGAACGCGAATGATGTGCGGTATTTGGTGTGGCGCGCGAATGCGACAAGATTTATGCTTTGTTTATGTGAGGGATCATAGTCTGGTGGTCCTCACCATTGCGCTGAAAGAGGATGGCCACAACTAACAAGCCTGAGTATGAACGAGTGAGAGAAGGCGAGGTAAATCAGAACGTTTTCGATGTGGGTAGAGTTATAAAAACAGAATTGCGTGTGCTGTAAGGTTTCCTTTTCCGTAACGCTGTTATTCGGAAATGTTTTCTGAAGAGAAAATTTTGTGTTCCCAATTTATCACTTTAATTTGCATGCTACATGAATCTTGTACTTGTGCAGGTGGCAAAAATAAAATTTCCGAAATCGCCACCCTCTGTCGTACATAGATGCTGAGTGGTACTCGGTACGAGTACTTTAAGAAAAACACCGTTTTTGACGGACATCCCTCAAACTTCCTCCGTTGGAGAACCAATAACTCACACCGATGCATATCCATCATTTACACATGTATGCACTTCAACGGCACTCCCCCTTTGTAAAGTTGTTGGCTTGATTGATTTGTCTTTTTCCCTCTCTTTTCACTAGGTTTATTCTTTCCTTCGGTACACCATGACAGCAAGCCCATGGTCCCCTTCGGTCGATAGAAAAGGGTTGAAATAAGTATAAGTAAAAGTACGGTATCCTACCTTTCAAGGAGAAAGGAACAGTTAAGCGGACGGTTCTAGTGCAGTATATATTTTACACGAAAGCATAAAAAGTTTTAAAATTCTGCGCCTCGCTTAAAAATTTAAATCAACATGCTACAGACGTAACGTAATTGTTATTCCTATTCACACAAAGGCATCGGCAATCTCAAAGCAAGGCTGCCAAGTAAAAACAAATTAGTTGACCTCCCACTACACAGTCTCGCTTTGCGGGGTGTCCCTATGATGTATGTTTATGTAATGATGTTGTTACCTGGAAGTTTGCAGCTGATTCAGTACGCGTCTCTTACATGAAGCAACAGGGTAAGGTAAGAAATCAAGGGCAGAAGCAGCAGCAGTAATAAAATAATAAAGATAAAAAACAACCCAGTTTTAACCTCGGATGTGTCCCTTTTTCCTTCCAAGAGTGGCGGTAAAGAAGAAACCGAAAGGACACGGAAAAATGTATGATCCCCTCACCGTTGTGGTCCTCACCTGCAAGAAAAAACGAAATCGAGAAAGAAAGCAAACGGATTCTATTAGCGTATGGTCGTCTTAATGATTGTGGGTTAGTGAACTATCTTTGAAGGTGATCGGTTCTTGAAGATTCAACTTGAGGAGCATTACCATAGCAAGACCATTTCAAACGCGGTATGATCAAACAGAGGTTGGTGTTTTTACTCTGGGATTATTCATAAAGGTGTTACATTCTGAGGACATGCTTTCGTGTTTAAGTTTTTTTATGTAAATGTTAATAAATATTGCAATGCATAAATCAATTTTCCACGCGTTTCCGGGGGGGGGGTAGTCGGGAAAACTTGCCTCTGTTAGTCATATGATGATGGCTCTATCGATGGTGACCACGATGGATATGGTGGAAGCGGAAAATTTAATTTATTGTTATCATAATCGTGTCGTTGTGTTTGCTTCTCGAATAATCCAACCCTAGTCGAGGCAAGTACGCGGCGCGAAAAACATCGATCGTGATTGTGTCTGTGTTTAATTCCCCCTCACATACCAATTCCTTTCGGTGTCGGTCAGCCTTTGGTACATCAACACCTCGGACAGCTATCGGAATTGAAAACATAAAACTCGCTCAAGCGGCAGAACAACGCGAGCCTTTGATTGCATGCGTGAACTTTTTTGTTGCTGTTTTTGAGCGGTACAATTCGCTGATCTAGGAAACAATTTCCACCAGCATCATCGAATATCGTCACATGAATAAATTATTTTATTTGTGTGCGCCAGCTCCACGATGACCAGTCGGAGGCAGGGAGACAGACCCGTGGCCGTGAACGATGATTGGTGATGTGCGGATGGAGTGGCGTGTGAGAAAAAAATGGTCACACGAACATGGCAGTGGAACACATACAAGTTTCAAGATCGCAGCTGCGGCGTTGTGAGCCAACGCGGTGCCAAAAGCCCTTTCAGTGATTTATGGTTGGCCTTTCGTTGGTGCTTCTCAATGCTGTCTGCTCCATCAAACGTTGCGTTCCATGATATCGAAGTAATAGTATTGGTGCTTTCTGGTTTGATGCGTTTTATTTTACCATTCGAAATTCATGACTTTTGGCGCTTGCTCTCACTGTACAATTCACCTTGCTGACAGACGCTGCCGAATGACAAGCGAATGAAAAGGATGAGATGGCGTCCCTTCAGGAGCGAGTTTTCATCGGAGTACCTAAACTCGCTTCAAATCCGGTTTTCCTACTACTGAACACCATTGAAAAAGGTCTCTACTATCATGCAATACCAGCTTTCAATGACAGTTCTATTAATTGTGTTCCTGGGCCAGCTCTTTAGAGCGATGATAAAAGGACAATGAATCGCTTTCATCGTTTGTAAGAATACCGCGGAGAAAGGTGTGACAATATACCTGATTTCACAACTGAAAAATCTTCCAACATCATAACGCAATCGTATACGTTCTCACCAACAGAAATGGTAACTTTAGCGCGAATAAACATGAGTATGTAGTGGGAACGTTTCAAGATGTCGGATTTGCCATCCTGCTCGGTAAAAAAGTCGAAATGTAATTTTTCATTGATCGATAGTTGCTAAGCTGGTGCCGTCCAAACGACTCACCCTGCGAGGGCACCAAGGGCACAAACGTCTTCGTAGTGTAGCATATAATTTTCAATATTTTATCAAAATTATACTAGCCGTGTGAGGAAGGCTATCCGGCTTGTATGTCGGCTCACCCGTCCGTTCGATCAAGGTTCAAAGAGCTCCAGCGCTAGACTATCGAACCGATCGATCGATCGTCATATAACCGTATTCGTGATGTGAGCATGGAATTAACGGAAAAAGTTTTTTTTAACAGATCTCTACTTCCTAGGAGCTGTGGCTGAGTTTAAGCACATTCTCAGTGCTGTAGGGCACACCTCACCATGGGAACACGACCTGCTGTGGACGCGTGGAGTTATGTTGCGAGCGGCATGATTGTGGCCAGGCGGGAGATGCCTATTTCTTGAAGCACACCAGCACCTCGTACCTGGATAAAGCTCTCAAGCTCTACTCGTCTGCGAATGGCTGCAAACATTAATAGCTCAACAAAGAAACAATAAATCAATAAAGTTGAACGTTTTTATTACATTATAATTATTGGCCGATGGCGAGGCCTGTTATTTTCTGTTCTGCTTGTTGTGTTTTCCGTTTCTGCTGGTTGCACGTAGTAATTCGAGCTCGTTTGTGGCTTGCAAGCGGTTCACCTGGTCAGTCTGACAATGTTTCAAGGTTTGCGGGCTGCATGAGTTTCGTTTATATTTACGCTCAAAGAAATTTTAACCAATGCAACAAATCCTTCAAAATATATAATTTGGCACAACTAGTACTTTTTTGGAACAACTAGTTAGTACTAGTACATCTACAATTGTAATTACTCATATTTAAAAAAGATTTTCAATTTATTTAGTAATTTTATCCATACTAACCGACACCATCGTATAAACAGAATCAAATGCTTTCACTTTTGTCTCAATTTTCACACTTTTTTTTAGATATTAGCTATTCCTATGTTTCTGTCCCTTTTTTAAATTTCTTCATCCTGCCTGCCTTTGTCCGTTGTTTATTTCCGTTCTCAATTTTTGGTCTACATCTTGCGGCGTCTTTTTTATGTCTTGTTTTCTATGGTCCCTACGGACTAGACTTTCCCTTCGCATTTCGGAAACTGTTGGGAATCTGATAGAACAAATGGTCACGTAAAGGGAAAAGTGAAAAGCAACACGGAGCAAGGGAGGGGCGACAAAGGCCGAGGTTTGTGAGAGACAGTCACATGTTCACTTTCCCCTGGTGCAAAAAGAAAAGCGACAAGTAAGTGGCGTTTCGTGGGTCGCCGTGGGTAATGTTACTGCAGAGAGTATTGGTGCGTTGTAATCGTCGCTGGTGTGCGTTCGTTTGGAGGGTAGAAAAGTTCTTTCTCTTCAAGGCTGCCTGTACGCCCGCCTGAACGTCGGTTTTGGCCGTCATGAAAGAAAAGACATCATCGAGGGGTGCCTCACAGTGCGATGGGTGGATTGTGCAATCAGAGTACGCGGGCGCTCGGCAAAAAGGACTCGGGGAAAAAGCACATCAATCAATCACGCATTGACGGTTAGGTTACATCCTTATTTCTTTTTGCTCGCTTACTTGCCGTGACTGACGCCGCCATTGTCACGGTTTGAACGCAACGCCATTGCTTCGATTAAATGGCAAACGGGCTGAGTGTTCAGGGGTGCTTCCTTTTCTACTAGGACGCGCTTTAGCACCGATGGTCGTGTCGATGGAACCTCCTGTCACTTAGCGCAAATTACTTTCGACAAAGTTTTCCAGTGATAATTCTACGGGTTTGGCATAAGTTCACTGGCAGCTGACTCGAATACCTCGGCCGAGCCATTTCAAATTGATTAAATTTACATACCATACATATCCAATCAAACGGTGTTGGAATAATGTTATAATGTTATTGAATCCGTTTGCTTTTTACCTTCCAAATTTGGAAAGATTACACTGTTTTTACCATGTATCTACTCTCAAATTGTCCACCAATCAGACCGAAACCATTGTACATAGTTACCTCAATTGATAGAAACCTCAGGAATAGGTGGTCGGTATCGAAGACTTCGGGTAGGACCCGGTAAGTGTGGTTGATTTTTGGCAAATCGATTTTTAGGGGTAGAAGCATAATTTCCAGCCAAAGTAACAATCCTGCTTGATCGCGTGCTGCAACGCACGTCTAGCTTGTGGGTAAAATCCATAAATCATATTGTTCGCGAAAATGTAGGAATTGTTTCGGAAAACCGTTCCGGTACCCGTTTCAACGATTTATGTGGGATTGCTAGGTTGGTTAAGGGGTAGTGCAGATGCAGTTTGCATTTGATGTTCGGTTTACCTTTTTTCATTTATAAACCGAACAATTTTCAATTAAAAAACCCCTATCACGGTAACTCCGATTGCTTGCGGTTTCGCCTTATGTTGTTCGGTTTGCATTGCAGTTTGAGTTTAGCAACCTTGCTTTTTCATTTACTAAACATGAGTTGACTTTGAATCAAGAGTCACGAGAGTGTTGTTGTGTGCAGCAATTCTACTCAAATCAGTTCACGAATACAAAGCTCTCAGAATATTGCAACCGAGTGCGTGAAAATAAGTGCAATAAATCGAGTAACGGATACAAGCAATGTGTTTTCGTTCAGCCAACTTCGGAAATTAGGAAAACGATGGTGTAAAAAATAAATTGATAATTGGCAAATCGGCGTGAATAATATTCTTTGGACGTCGCACACACGCTTGTTGCATTTTTGAGAGTAAGTTTCTTGCACGTGATTTGTCGGATGATTTTCTGAAACAAGCCAAAAAATCGATTCGATAACTGTATATCCTAGCAACGTATGATTGAAAAAAGATTTAACAACCGCACTCCCGGGACCGTGGACAGCAATCGCTGCGTAATCAGCGAAGCTTGGTAATAGATTTCGGCAGCTCGGATTCATCGGGCTATTCTGTGAAATCTATAAACCCAATCAAAATGGCCTTACATTTTTTCGTCCTGCGTTGGTTACGATGCACAGCAGCCGCAACAGAGCGTGCAGTGTACGCCATAGTATTTCCCGCTATCCTAGCTGAACGCAGTAGGGTGGCCTCAATCCGAGCACTGCGTTCCGAAGCGCGTGCACCATTTCTGTCTACCTATTGTTTCCATATGCCGTGTGCGAGAATGGTCAGAAGGCACAGCTTCAACGCTTTATTCATCGCTCTCTTGCACCAATAGGGCTGGCAATGGCGGCACCCTTTTGTCAATAAATATCTTTCAGCAGCGCCGGATAAGGCCTGTGGTTCGGGGATGAATCGGCGGACAAAGAATCAGGTTCGGTAGCGTTCATCCCGTTGGTTTTAGATTGATCTAAACTCCCATGCATCATGCCACATGACGACAACATCGACGATGGGCTGCGACGGTCATGGTGCCAATGATTGTCTCAGTGACTGGACGCTAGCGTCGTTTATCTCTGACGGTCGATGTTTCGTTTTTCTTCACTGATGCGCCATACAACATAATGTGACCAAAGCCGACTGGATATGGACGGTATGCCGTGAACGGAAGAGGAATGGAAATTGAATTTCAATTCAATTTCATTGATGAAATCTCCTCCTTTTCTCCCATTGAGCGCTACCGAAGCAAGAGGATTTGCGTTCGTTTTTGTCAATACCAATCGTGGTGCTGGATGAAATTGAATTTTCGAGAAAGTGATATCTTTTGTAGAGTTGGAACGCAAGATGAATGTGGCAATCTACAGCAACATCAACAATAATAACGAAAGCATAAGGAATGATGTTTTCGATACATGCCGCTTAAGAATAGGTCAAAAAGCAGCTGTGGAAAGAAATATATAAAAATTATAGCATATGAACCAAACCCTTAGCAACTGAAATACGAAGTTTTGTTTTTCTCTTCTTTGTGTGTAGATTTTATTTGAAATCGAATGGACATGCTGGAAAACTAATCTTCAACGTAGATCTTCTTCCCAAGGAAACCGTTCATCATACTACTGCAGTAATAATGTCTCAAAAATCACGCTGAATAAAATGAAAGTGCAACTCTCAGTTCTATTACGTAATAAAGCGCTGGGCTTTTAAGTAAGTTAAAATTATTGTTTAATAGGGTAATGGTACCAATAGTGGCGTATTTAGTCAGATAACTAAAAATACGATGTAATTATTATCTGTCTAGAACCCAATATCTTACAGATTTATACCAATTATGATTGAAACACCTGAAACCCATTTTTCAACCGGACATCATAAAAAATACACAATAAAAGCGTTTATTCCTCCGTAACCGGTTACCAAATCGTACGAAATGCCTCTTATTAGGACTTGAAACTCTAGAAAATCGTAGGGAGAAGGCTAAAGTGATGTTTATAGTTAAGTTACTAAAAGATGAAATTGATGCTCCTTATCGCCTATCCAAGTTACGTGTTCATGTAGCTAGATTAAGCGCGAGATCCAACCATTTTCTACAAACTGAGCAATACAGCAGTAACTATGCAGCAAATGAGCCATTGGGTGCCATGGCACGTAGCTTTAACCAGCATTTATCACTAATCGACTATAACGTGTCAAAGTATAAGCGAGGCTCTTCATTTTAGTTTTACTTGATTTTGTTGTATCCCTAAAAGTTAGAATGTAAGAAATCTTTGCAATTACTGTTCTTTGCTTGTCTTGTGTAGCCGAGTGTGGCGGACTAGTATAAACAAATAAATGAATAAATAAATAAATAAATAAATAAATAAATAAATAAATAAATAAATAAATAAAAGTGGTACGATTGCTATAGTTGAAGTATCGTGAATTGGTAAACTTGGAAAAGACTAAATGTAATCATGGGATAATAGTGCAACCCGTTTGGAAAATATGCATTGTGAAGCCTTAATTTATGACGGAGTGGGATGGTTTATCTTTTGAACATTCTGTAGAAGAGCAAGGAACATTTCATACTAGCACAAATAACGATATTGTACTTATTTCTTCGTAGAGCTAGTTTTTTATTCCACTACAACCACTATTAATACCAATACCGCTAATGAAGCGTTTACCCTAGATAATATCTTACTGTATATTTTAGCAAGTTTTTCTGAATTAAACAATTAAGGTTAAAGATTTGAGATGAGTGCTCTTTCTGAAGCTGAATTCATACAGTATACAACAAAAATAATTGGTTGTTTTAATTTTTTTATTAAGTTTCAGGACATCAACATTCAACTCATGCCGCCCATCGAGTTCATTTTACTATTTTTAATTATCGACCACATGTTACTGTATCCTGTAATAATTCACTTACTTTCCTAGAAGTAGAACCTAGACTTTAGAGAACCATCAATGTAAAATGGTTTGAATTAGAATTGCAAGTTTTCAATGTTAAACGATGTTGCAATTTTCGCTCGAAGCGTAATTCGAGTTTTAAGTGGCAAAAGTTCATTTATAGTATAACGAACTCTATAAAATTCTAGAGAGCGGAAGAAAATAACTTCAGGTGAAGTGCCGCAGGAGCACGACAGAAATATTAAGTGGAAAGTGCAGTAAATGAAAATGTTTCACAAAAATATATCTGACTAGCTCGCGGGAGGAGTCAAACAGCGTGATGCAAAGGTTCAGCCCGGTTTGAAGCAAATGTAACCCTCACCAGGAGCACTATGCCGATCAAACGGGGCCCAACGACCGATGGCGGTCCGCGCTGTTGGAAACAACCCACAGGAATTGTAGCCAGAAAACGCTGCGAACCTGCAATGCCAAATGCAGCTGACACGTCAACGGGTCCGAGGGCAGCAGCCGTACACCTATCATCAGACCTACCTACGATCCAATGTTTGGCGTCCGGCTGATATTCTACAGTCTGGAAAAGAGGTTCCCTATTCTTTCTGGCACACAAAACAAAAAGAAGAAAAAAACACACCTTTGTGATAAGGCCACCGATATCAGAGTTGCGTGTCTGCGCTTACAGTGTTTGTGTGTTGGCATGGATGTTTCCAGCACGGACGTTTTTCTCTCTTCCATTTCCATTAGGGCCCGCAGAGGGTGTTGCTTTTCCCGGAGTTTTTTGCTATTTGTTTTCGTTTTATTTTCTTCGGTGGAAAACTTCCTTCACAACTTTTGCTACGATATCACAAGGTTAGTCAGAAGGGTGGAATCGCTCTTACTCGGAGTCTCGCACCATGGGGAATTCGTATCCCCAGCTGGCCAGAGAGATTGGTTAGATGGCCAAAATTTCGATTCCTCGTTTCCCAGAATCCAATCGGTCGGCTGTAACACATTGTGCCTCAGATCGCAAGAATGAAGTTTTGTGAGGGGTTGTTGGAAAAAAATTGAACAACCCAAAATCCAAAAACTAGCCAAACAGAACAAGAACAACAATGCTGAAAGCGGGGAGAGATGAAAGAAGCACAAAAAATGCGGATTGAATAGACACACCCTGCGCGAGGCATAAAATCAACACAACATGCAGAACATCGTGGCGAGGCCAGCGGAACTCAGCATGATCCGTGCGTTTGCCGAGGGACAGCGAGTCCGTCCGTTAGTTTGCTTTTTTGTATCCCGTTTTCGCCCTTCCTGCAGGCGTTAGCCCCACACAGTAATGGACACACACGCCATCCGTTTACGTCCCGGGGATGGCTTTGGAACGACCAAAACGAGAATGTTTCCTTTCCGCTTCGGTAGATCGGTAGTGCTTGGTTTGGTATCCGGACCTCGATGAGTGGCTGTGTGTGTGTGTATGTGCAGTCATGGACCCATGACCATGGTCCATGATAGGACAGGAAACACACTCGCAGACGACGAATTCAGCGGGTTCGAAATTTTGGCGTTTTGTGTGAATGTGCTTCCATTGGCCTTCCATTTAATTGACGGTAGTGCCTTCATGGAAAAATGTGCAAAATCCTGGCAAGAGCTGAGAGCTGTTAGGAAACACCGGGACGAAGTACATGGCGGCTTCGGAGACTATATCCCTCGCCGTGAAGCCAGGGTACAGGAAGTGGGTCCGTGAGCTCATTGTTTCGTCGCACAGACGAAAACTCCCGGGGTTTCCAAACTCCAACTCAGGCAACTGGGGTCTCCCAGCGGGATGACTGCCGGCCACTTGGTAGTCGTCGTTGCCGTCGTCATCGTCGTCGTCGATGGCGTTTGAGCTGGAGATGTGGTATTTACTATCGTCATAGTGTTCTACCAGGACCGGAAATACGGCAGATCCGGATGATGACACCAGAGTCCTTTTCCTGTTGGTCCCCGAAGGTGGATGGGGCTAGGAACCAAAGGGAAGGAAGATCTGAACGGACGATAATGACGATATAAATGTTCTACGTCCCTGCACTCGTTATCTCCAACGCTGACGCGTTTACACACAATAAATAAATAATTTTTGGCCGGAAGGATATAGGAATTCATGAATCATCTCACTCGCACGAGTCCGTAGCTTTGAAATATGACAGAGTGGCTGGACAGTTCCGCACTGACTGGCTCTGACGCTGATGACAATGCATTAGAAGATTACATCTTCCCTCCAACCTCGTTCGTCCATCCTGCACAGCCCAAAAGAACCTAAGCCAACTCTTCCTCATGCGGTGCACACTAGTTCCGACGCCTGAAGAAAGAGTGATTAACGGGACAGGAAACAGCTCGCTTGATCGAAAGTCCGCCCCAGCGTTCCATGTGGCCAACTAGCTGGAGGCCAAGTCTTCAAAAGGACTCCCCTTGGGTGGAAGTCTTCCTGCGAATGGTGACGGAAGTGACGGCAAAAAAAGGATGCCCGCGCACAAACAACAAACAAAGCACCAGGAAAATGGATTCCATTTCCGATGCACAATAATTCATATCAACATTGTTCAGCTCGCAGTAAAGCTGATAGTAACGGAGTAACAAGAAGCGTGTGACAGAACTCCACGGGAATGGCATGGAATTTTCCTGTGTACAGGTAGATGCGTCAACTTTGGTTGCCTGCATACGGGAACAGAGCTGTCAGGTGCGCGTCCACAAACAAGTGCTGATGCAAATGATTTATGACGCCTTCAACCCAGTCTATCTCATATGAAGTAGCCTGGGACTGGGGGTAGTGTGGCACTATTGTTGTAGTGGGTCACTATATATTTCAATAAAAATGCTTTCACGCAATAGGTTGCATACATTGAAAAGAATGAGCAGCTGCATGGTTTTACCTAATGGTAGCGTTAGAGACGAACGACAAACCAATACACCGAGCAATGGTTCCAGCGTCGTGTTCTCACACAATAAGCTTTGCTGCGTAACACAATAATTCCTGTAATCTATGAAATAATAAAATGCACCAATTCAGTATTTTGTATGAATCCAAACATTACAACATGGATAAATTAACCACAATTTGCAAAATAAATGTCAATTATACAATTCTATGTGTAAATTGATTATTGTAACGTAAAACCACTCCCAGAAAAAACACAACTTTCCTAGCTACAGTATTATGTAGAACAACTACAAAAGTCCTATGTGACGAATAGTATTACTAAGTGATGCTCACTTCAGTTCTTGAACGGTATAATTGCTGGTAAAATGAACATTAATAGCATTCAGTGTTTTCAAATGTTCTCCTTCGATATCTTTAACCCCCAAAAATACACCAACTTATGTCGCGCGGCTCGCTGACCGAAACCGTAACAATAGCACGAGGCGAAGATTGTCCACCAACGTAAAGGAAGAGCTTGATGATACGATGATGTCTCCTTTTTGCTGGCGTAGTAGTTTGTCTTTCTTGCCATCCTCGTTTGCCGAACGGATTGTAGCTTTTGGCTCCGGGATGAGTTTCCTGTAAACTGGCTTGTCGGTCTTGCAGCCAACTCGAATCGACCCCGCGGGCACACATACAGCCTCTGGTGTCTTGAGGGGAGAGTCATAAATTATGTTCATGTCAAAAATTTTCTTCAGAAACAAAAAAGGGAACATCGCCACATTTGAAGAATGCTGGGAGGCATCGAGTCTTCGGCCTTTCGAGCAAAATGGATACATGCCTGTCTGTTTATCTGGGAGGATGCGGAAACGTAGTAACATGGTTCGGCAGCAGATGGAAGGATCCAGCCAATCCGGTCGGTGCGATACGACTTGCTAGCAATAACGCGCTCGGAGAAAAGAATCGAGTTGTTCGAAATCTCGTTTCAACGGACGGCGGAATCGATCAGATGATGGAGAGCGTTTCCAGTGTATAAGATCCTCAGTTTTTCGGAATGCAAATGTAATCTGCAATTGTTTTTTCAGAATTCTTTACATTGTAGGGACTTGCAAACTATTTTTATTTAATATTCAGGATATATTTGAAGGGTCCGCGATAGCCGAGCGGTAGCGCCGATTAGAAAATCGGCCTATGACCTCAACGGCGTGGGTTCGAATTCCAACCGAGACCGGTAATCTTGTAAGCCCTGCATGGGGCAGGCATGACCGAAGAAGGTCGTTACGCCAAGAAGAAGACATATTTGATAACTAATCATTACATAAATGAGAAATAAAAATAGAATGAATTTTTTGAGTGTTTGGATCGTTTTCACAAAAGATTCTCTCGTTTGTTGCCTACGTTGTAAAAAGAGAAGGCAAACCCCGAAAAGGTTCAAACAAAGACAATTCGTAACTACAATTCAAATTACGTGTCTCTGTGGACATAATGCTAAGCTTACAAATGTTGTTATTACCATAGCAACTGAAGAAAATTCCAAAGCTCGGGCCAACATCGACACTGTAAAAGTGGCCCAGCCCAGAAGATGATGTTATTACCGTTGTCACTGCCGCCGATTACCACTCGGCTCCGTACACGCTAGCCATGTTTTCACTCTCGTTCGCGCGTCTGTAGGGTTCCAGCCAACGTTAGGTCCTGCAAACGAAGGCGTCGTTCGGTGGTTTATTCCTGTTTCAAGAATGTGATGTACCCTTATGCACATTGCGGGCCAGAGAGAAACGCGCGATCCGGATGCCCGAAAGACCGAAATCATATTCCTGATGATTTATGGAGCTTTTGACTTTCGAATTCAATTTCATTTCACTTCCGCCATTGGATAGGCGGAAGGCATGTGGCGAAGACGAGGAAGCCTGTTACGATGCGTCTTATTTCGCGCCTCTTCTTCTGATAGTTGATAATTGATACATTTTACTTACGAATGTTGGGAAGAATATACTCGAATCCAGTAGAGACAAAGCGGTCACAAAGAATCTCAAAGTGACCGAAAGATAACGCAAATATTTGCAGTTCTCAGGCATCCTCGTAAGATACAAACTTTTCATTTTTGTGCGTCCATTTTTATACTTAGACGGACTTCTGCTCAACACAACACATTGCTTAATTTTGTGATACCTTCTCTGCGATGTTGACCCACATTATAACGTTCTTTCTTGTTTATGGTTAATTTTCATATCCAGCACTTTTCAACCCACTTCTTTGAATAAGCAGTGACCAACACCTTCAACCAATTGGTTGGCACCGCGATCGGCTCAGCAAAGATGGGGAAGGAAAAGAAGTAGATGAAAGATAATTTATCAACCTTTTATACTGTTGCAACCTGAAATTACTTCGTTTGTAGGTTGGCGACTTTTTATCCAGATCTAAAAAAACATCGAACGTTTTCCTTGGCCCTAATAAACCCTTCTTGCTGAGCTTTCTACCATCCGAACTCTTTTTGTTTGAAAATTCGCTCATCCCCGTCATCCCACATAAAGGCAAGCATTTATCTTAATCAAGACCTTAGCGTGAATCAGAGGCAGTTTTATTTTAGTAAGAGAAGGTAAAATGCATCACACCTTCGGTAATCACAAGGCCCATCGCTGAAGGTGTCGTTTCTGAGTGTAAACTTTAGAATCGAGAAACATACAGTTTCAAAGTGCATCGAACAAAAAAGCTACGCCATTTAGAAACGTATTTTTGCACAGTATCTTCGTTGACTTGCTCTTGCATTCAGAGCAACCAAAAGAACTTGCAGGACATGCCTTTTCGAGCATCCGAGACGTGTCGTGATTTATGCCTTACACCTTAAACCAGCAAAGTTTTCGTGGTGCGTAAGTATTCGACTTTGTACGAACTAGTACATGCATTGATGGCGTTGCTTCATGCATCATCGAAAACCTGCCAAAGGATACGCACTGGAGACGCAATTTTTCCCGGACAGGTGTGCTTTTGGTAATCGATGTGTGAAAAAATTCGACGGGTGTTTTTATTCAAATTAAATGTCAGTCTGTCACTACATTCAGCTCAAAATGTAAAAGGATGTATCGTTCACTGTAAGGCATTCCTAAGCCTGACCTCTTTGGCAACATTCGCATAAGCAAAGAAGGAGGAGGAGGCTCGATAGTATCTCTGGTGAGAAAAACGTGACCGGAATATAATTTCTCAGCAACTTATCCACAAAACACTCACACATTCGAATCGACGCACACACGGGTACAAAAAGCACCGGCTATGCAAACCATCTGCTCCTTGCTATTTCCTTATTCTCATCATCCACACTTAGTTTCTGATGTTTCTGGTGCCGTCAAAAGAGTTCCACGATTTGCGATTACCAGATTGGATAAAATTCATATTGTTATAGGTTTGTCTTGTTCAATCTTGTTTCAATCGAGTTATGTGAGTTACTTATTGAAAACATGTCATTAGTAATCGAAAAATTGTTTGTTTAGGCAATTATTTTATTTATTTTTGAGCATATTTTGTAAACTATTTTAATTTGCTTGCACGAATTAAACATTTTCAAGGGATGTAGAGAAAGTCTTCTGCACAATTGAAACGGAACTTTCGCCATTTTTAATGTGAATAAACCATGCACCTGATCGGGGGAGGAAATGTAAATCTTATCGATTTATTTGCTTCCTATCTCGGCTCCGATGTAAGGCTTGGTCGTATGGTCCCTGTTTGGACTCTTTTTTATCATTTCAAAGCCCACGTTACAGTGGACGTTGTTGGGTGCATGAATCTCATGAATATTTATATACCAAGTGATGGAGTTTGAATCCAATAAACACTTGCACTGATTGCGAAGCCCTATATTAATCAATTTATTTTCAAGATAATCGAGCATGAAACAGAGAAACAACAAACTGTCTTTAGATTTTACTTTTGAGAAAGCGTTACATTTCAGAAAGCGTTAGATGTTTGAAATAGTATTTTTTTAAAGTTTGGTATGTCAATTTTGTTAATTATTCAATTCATATGCATAGAATTCCTTATTTATACTTTTGATGAACTTTTCTCACATAATTCAATTATTTTCAATTACATTCGGCAATTATTCAAAATTGTAAGACCCACTTTTTAACATTTAGAATCAAAAGTCTTATTCAGTCATATAATTTAGAACGAAAATTTATTAATTTCCATCCCTTATGGCCATTGTTCATTATATTAAATTGAGGCCTAGTTTTTTTTGCGAATGTCTGCATGTTTGATAACCATTATTTTAAAATAAAAGATATTGCAATATCAAACATAGTATCCAAAAGTTCAAATTAAAAACCAAGAAGCATCCACGGTTTTGTTCGTAAATTTTGTAATTTTCCTGGGTTCTGAAGTGCAAATTTTTCCATTCTTTTTTTCATTTGCATTTTCATCTATTTTCTTGAGAATTGAAATTCGACAGTGAAACTCCGTGACAAATTCGACAGTGAATATTTGTTTGCTCAGCACAGTTTGAAACAAGGGAGCTGTTGTGAAGATGCCAGAATAGTGAACCGTATCTATGAGGAATAATGTAGAATCGGTTGTGCCAGACTATGACCAGTCTAACTCGTTCTTATATAAAAAAAGAAGCCGTATGACTGACATGGATGCTCTTGCCCACGTTAGGAGAATGGCACACCGCTTCAATTAAATACGCGTATCAAATGAAATAAATGGAGCCAGTTGCCAGTCAAACGCGGCTTTTCGCTGAAGCAGATCATGGAGTTCGATGCTGTGTGCTCCACTAAGTCAAATGGTAGGGCAAGTTATATGGAACAGCGTTGTTTTTTTGTCTGTGCTATCCGTTGTCGGTGGGACTTTGTTCCCTATCCGAACCTTTCACCAGCTTCCTTTCCGTATCATGTAGACGACGAATGATCCACATGGTGTGCTCCACATACAACCACATAAACGGACCAAACGATTGAAGCGAAGGATGATCGTAAATGCGACAATAACGTCGACATAAAAAAAACAAAACAAAGGCCCGAGGCAGAACAGCATCGCACTCCTCCGAAGAAAACTGTGGAGGATTTCTCCAACGGAGCTGAGAATGGAAAAGTGCAGAAGAAACGAGTAGAACCCAATGACGGCATGCGATTGTCGGAGATCAAACACAATTTAGCGACAGCACTCTTACATGATATAAATTATAAGATACAACTAAATAATCCATTGCAACAGAAACCGGAATGCGTGCACGGCGCACGTGGGAGGAAACGAGGACCGAAGACCTCAGTTTGAAAAATCGCAAAAGCGTGAGCAAGTATGTGTACGATCTGGAACCGAGGGAAATTATTTAGGTTTTAAGAGTGTATGGATCATTTCTAAAGGGCCATCGTCTATGGCGTAGAACCGAATGAATGGTGATAATAGGAACAAAGTGATGCGTGGTTCATATACCTACTCATTATGTTTATCTCTTTCGATGTACGGAAGATGCCTGGTGAAATAACCGTATGTAATTGTCGTTTAGCGTTTAACGGGTTTCATCAGAATGTAAACTTTTTATTTTGCCAGAACAGAAACTTGTTACAATAACATCAACTAATTCATTAATTAAAATCGAAAGCGTACATGAAACGAAATTATTACGGAACGTATAGTTTGTTTTGTGTCCAAAGTAAGAATTCACCATGGAGTTGACTGGATAGTGAACATAGCCGTTGACAATGCAGTTCTTTAGATAGACAATTTTGAAAACATATATCTAGAATTAAAATGTTCTACCTATGTTATATGTTCTATAATTATGTCCTAAATGAAACATGTTTCTACATAGTTTACACCTTGTGTAATGCTTATTTCCATTACATTATATGGAACGCTGCGTTTGTCCTTTGTAAAGATGTTTTAAACGAGTGGCAAAATTTGAACACATATTTGTGTATAAACAGAGAGGTTAATGACAAATATTGTTGTAAGCAATCTCCATAACAATTATAAAATCGTCACCAATAAATGCGAAATTTAATTTAAACGATGGTGCTATTTTCTATTATATTGGAATACTTTACTTCCATAATAACTCTGAAAGAAAATTATTTGTATCATAACGTTTACTCAGTTGCAATCAAATTTGTGTAAGCACTGCTTAGATCCTTGTAGTAATAATATGGTGCTTCTTGCTTCTATGCTGTCATATTTGGCAAAAAACAGCATTATTTCTATATACTTGTTTTTCTACTTATCATGCTCGTTCAAACGTTCAATGTCAAAATTATGGAATTAGTGTTCAATATTGAGATAGTTAATTCATTTACCTTTTGTTGAAAGCTAGTTTCAAATAGTACACTGGTTCTCTCACTTAATTTCGTTTGCATTAAGCTTTTCAAACTCCTCAAACATTTTATTGGACTCATTACTAATTTCATTGTTCCATTCACATTTCTGTTACACACTGGTTCGACAATAGTCACACAACTCATAGCTTTACAGCTCGAAGACATGATTAGCGGATATGACTCTTCATAAATTGCGGTTTCACTTAAAACATGCTTCAGTGTATTCTTCAGCAATAAATTGATTTTTCAATACCAATTTCAGCGAATTTCAAAACAACACACAACTACACAAATAGCCACTTTCTCACTGTCACACCAAACTCTTGTGAAGCGCAGCAAAGCAAGGTACAAAATTAATCTAAACCCACTTCCACTAAAAAACATTGAGTGTTTGTACCAACCGCAACGAATCCTGTCCGATATGTGCCCAGAAAGAATAAAAGCACATTCAGTTACTTTTGCAATATGTTTTAAAACAAAGAACGTACTCTTTGTTTAATTAAAAAGCTGCAAACTAATTACAAGCAAACGAAAAATAAAACACTAAAATGAAACCGAAACAATCACCACTGTTCGGAAATATCTTTTTCTACTCCACAGAGAAGCTTTTTAACACGAACACTCAACATTCTGGGATCTAACCGGCCACTAGTATGGCCAAACACTCCAGCCCACTGCAAAGACAGTGAGTGGGTGTATCGAGTATACGAAAGGGAATTTTCGGAGCTACATTTTTAACGCCCAGAAAAATCAGCCAGATTCATCCACTAGCTATACTGAACCGTAGTACTGGTTCTTGTCGCACTTCTTCTTCACAAAAGTGGCGTGCGTCGTCACGAAAATGCTTAGTACGCTATACTTGGACACATGCAAGGATCTGCTCGCTAGTAAGGACGCCCGTCCGAGAAGGCACGACATCGAAGAATGCTGCTGAAAACTGGTAGAAGATGTACGATGTTGGTAAGCTGCCTCCTAGTTCCTTCTTCGTGATACCGACGTTTATTATTCGGCTCTGTGAGGGAGCGAGCGAAGTCGTCTCTCGCAATAGCTCATTGTGTCCTGTGTTGCTGCTCTCTGGATGTGCCCAATCCGAGATAAAAAAAAGAAAATTGTAGGATCCAATGAAGGAGAGGTGGTCTACCGGTCGCTAGGTTTCGAAATCGGCTAGGTGTTTTATGATAAGGGATCTTAGACCATCAATGTTTGCAAAGTGCACAAAACATACCAGTTAACCCTGGTGGTGTACGAGCATCGAGTATGAATGTGAAATTTATTTTTGTAATGGCAGGTGATAAAAGAACAAATTTCACGTTCGTTGCAGGAAAATAATCTTTATACTTTACTTCTTCCCGAGCCAATCCCTGACCTATACATCAACCGATATGCTCGATCTGTCGTCGATCTCATTCGTGAGCAATGCTATCAGAATATCGTGAACGTGAAACATGATTTAGAGCGTCTGCGATTGTAGTTTGTCCTTTCAGGACCTTGTAGCGCATACCCACCAAAGCAACGGCCCAGCGGGAGCCAGAGTGAGAGAGAAACAATAACAAACCATAAATCGTCTGCCCGATTTGGGCTAAAACCAAACTTTCACTCGCACTCGCGTGCGCGCCCATTCTAATCTCGACATTCTCTCGCTACTTTCGCTCTCTGTTTTATGTTATCGGAGACAGTACGCTTCACGGCACACCAGAAACAGAAGGACATAATATTGCCTGTATTGGTTAGGCGTGAGTCAAGCCTTCCTTAAGGCCCGAAGGCGGCGTGTTGTGGAAAGCGCTGAGTAAGGGATGCTGCGCACAGACACTTTTACGCTCCCAGTACAACTTGCTGGAGTTGGGAGTCGGTTGACGCTAAAACGATTCGTCGGCAGTTTTGATTTTTTCTTTCAGTTTTGTTTATGAACCAGTGTGATGGTGTGAGTATACTATTCGCCACTACTCGGGATTCTTTTTCGGAAGTTCGTTTTCTGTTCCTGGTGACATTGAAAGTACTCTACGTTTTGCATAATTCAAGGTGTTTACTAGATAGTTAAGAAGCCAACTAAATATGTAAAAGTGAGCAAGGATTCACCCAATATCTTTTCAAAATATTTTGCAAATGTTCCATGCTGAAGTAAATCTTTGAAAAGCAAAATTTTGTTCGGATGTTACCTTAAATGGATAAAAATGAATGTTTGATCATTCAATCGATAGTTTTGACTAGTCTGAGGCTGTATGGACCTTAGTCCAAGTTAACGTCGAACGCTCACACTTCTGCAAAATCCCTGTCGCTCTCCCTATCCGCACAACTCGTTGTTCGCTCTCTAACATCAACCCACTTCGCAATGTCTTACCACCCCGCCATCGAAAATCCATCGCATTCCAGGTCGATGTAATGTGGCTCCTACTCCCCCTGCACGGCAATCATCTTTCCTTCCGGGCTATTTCCTGCTCCCCCGTCCTCTCTGGTTATTATTTTATTCACTTCGCACAGACCAGAAAACGCCATCGTCAGTATCGGAGGCCATAAATCATCTCTTCAACTTCCTATGCTTTTAACGGTATTGGAAGTGGTTGTAAACAGAGACCATTATTCTGGCTATATGTTGCTATATGCTAGGTGTCGATGTACGGGTGTTTGTGAGTGTGCATGTGTATGTGTGTGTGTGCGTGTGTGCATTTGGTCGAATTGGAAGGAGCGCCGTTGGGTGTTAGATTTTGTCGTCGCGATCAACCGCCATCCACGGCTCCAAATAACTTGCCCGCGTGGTTTTGCATTTCCTTCGTGCCTTGAGATTGTCCAATATCGGTGGAAGGATAATCGTGAATTGTTTCGACGGTAAAGCGTGGTTCGGGACGCGTCATCAGGAGTTGTCCGCTGATGGTTGGTATGAAATCAACACCACATTGAAAGGATATTCAGGCCGGGCGCCATTTGAGTACGACGGAAGACATTTCCGGAATGTTTGCAGTAGCATTGTTGCTGGTACCCTGTTGGAGGTTTTGAGCGTTGAAAAAGGCGCTTACACCGAAACTCGTTCCTCTGATCTTCCTTCACCTCATAGAGGTTATGTACAACGAATCTGTCCATACATTCGCTGCACAAGGAATCAGCATAAAAAGCAAACGCGAACTCGTTCACGGCTTCCATACATTATTCATCGACCATACAACGCACTTTTTTCACCCCTCCAAAGAATCGATGTGCAATGCATGGGGGAACAAATATACCATGATGATCGCACGCAGTGCACACCGCATTGCTCCTAAATCAGCGATCGGTGTTTGCTTTGTAAAATCACCACCGATCACCCAATGACATTACAGCAAAGCCGTGCTGTATCTTTTATTCATTGATGCTTACCGCTAGCCTCGATCCAAAACCAACGTGGCGCGGTTACTCCACGAAAGAAGGAGGTGGTGTAAAAAGGTCGCGATGCACCTGACAATTGTAGAATTGTTCAATCAATCCCACTACCATCGGACATTTATTGAACCAAGCAGCAGGCTCTGTTTTGCGATCGTCGAGCTCCGATAATCGGAAGGAAGGCAGAAGTGAAGATCGTACAAAACGTGCTCGACAAGTATGTCCCTGCATGTTGCTATGCTTGTCTGTGTCGCTGAGAAATTTGTGGGGATAAAGTAATGTCTGTATCATGGAGGTTCTTTCGTTTGAGATTTCAATTTCGCATTTTTTCTTCTGCGTATACGTGATTGTTTTGTTTTTTTCACAACATAAAAAGGCGACCAAATAATCAGGACATGCCCATTGACTATAAGACCATGAATAGGTTCTGAAAACGGGGATACAATGCAAGCGGTTCACTTTCTACATCAGCTAATGAGCAGCTAAACCTGACAGCAAGACATAACAATTAAATGATACACGAACCCTTTCCCCTGCAGCAGGGTCGAAGATTGGAAAAACACAAAAATTGCTCACATTTCCCCTTGAAGAGCTCGTTA
>KE525233.1:554862-565635 GCA_000441895.2 Anopheles sinensis | reverse complement strand
CGAGACCAGGCCCTCTCCTGTACGAGAGGAGTGATTATCCACGTTCACATAGGGAAAAGTCTTTTAAACCCTTCATGGGGTAGGCATGATGACCAAGAGGTCGTTACGCCAAGAAGAAGACGGTCCATTAGATATAATATATATCCGTCCATTTACAGAACCACTTACAAACGGTTTCAAATTGCTGTTCAAAAATTTTATAAACTTGCGACATAGAACAAATTGGTTTTAATAACTTAAATAGACCCAAATCCAAAAACCCGAAGAGGTAGTCATAATTACAATCACACAATTACAATAATAACAATTACAAAAATGTATTGAAAAAGAGCAGTCAAAATAACCGGTCAACGGCTTTCGGGCCTGATAAAGTTTACTGTCGAAACTAAATCTGAATTGTTTTCTTCAATGTAGGTTTGAACTTCCACAAGAGCATTCTATTTTTAATTGTTTATTTTATAATTAAACATTTATGTTTATAATTAAACAAAATTTATTGTTAATAGCTGACTAGGATCTGACCTAAAAAAAAAACACTACCATATACCGTAGAAACATGAAATATTTAATAAGCCCTACTTTTATTGCTATGTATGAAGTGATTCATTCTTGGCAAGTTCCGTTACTCTGCAAGTTTTTGTTTGGTAGCCGTACAGAGAAATCAGTTCGATACTTTATTAATACTCGTAAAAATCAATTGTTTTACTGTTCGATTTTACTTTGTCAAGAGTTTTCTTTCGCGTCCTAATAAAGTTGATTCTTCTTCTTCTTCTTTTTGGCGTAACGACCTCTTTGGTCATGCCTGCCGCCCTCTGAAGGGCTTACTAGACTTTTTCCCTTACGTACGTGGATAGT
Source organism: Anopheles sinensis (assembly GCA_000441895.2). Taxonomy (NCBI): domain Eukaryota; kingdom Metazoa; phylum Arthropoda; class Insecta; order Diptera; family Culicidae; genus Anopheles; species Anopheles sinensis. Next base: position 564,780 of record KE525233.1, on the reverse strand, counting down.
CACTCCTCTCGTACAGGGGAGGGCCCGGTCTCGGTTGGGATTCGAACCCACGCCGTCGAGGTAATGGGCCGAGTTTCTAACCGGCGCTACCGCTCGGCTATCGCGGACCCCCGCGATAAATTTGATTATATTCCAGATTTTATGAGTAGAGTTGGAAGAAACGAAGGTATAATTCTTCAAAATTAGCGTTACGCTTATGAAGAACTGTTCAAAAAGCTTTTAAGGCTACTGCAACTAAAATGGTTGAAGCTTACCGTTCATATAAAACTTCTATTATTTATTTTGGTTGGTGGAACAATTTAGAAAGTCAACACATTAACACAAATAGAACGCGAATGGATGATACTTTATATCAATAACAATCTTAATAAAATAGCTTATTTTCCAAAATCAACTTATTTTTCCAGAAATATGTAAATAATTACTTTTGCAGATGAGTTTAAAGCATTTGTGTTTTGAAAATGTATTTTTGTACTTTGTTTGTATTTGTTTTAACGTCACGAATGTTACATTCTGGATATAACTGTCACTCAGCCTATGCCAAAAGTTTCAGAACATCTAACATATGAAAACCAAGAATAGGAAAATAACCGAAGGACAACGATCCGCCGGTTTCATAAGCCAGGGATGAAGCGGATGCGGAAAAGTCGGTCCCGACGACGTTAGGTTGTTGTTGTCGGTAAGTGACAGCGCGCACAGCGGGTAGCAGTTTTTGTAAATGTTGAATTTTCTGCTTTACCTTTCACCCGCCAGAATTAGGAGGAATGGGTGATTTTACGGGTATGAGGATAAATTGGCTGGTGCTAGAAGAACGTGGTGAAAGAAAGTCGAACCAATGAAATGTTTACCAATGTTTTAACTAATGTCTTAAAATTAAAACTGTGCAATTCCGAAACTCTTATCACACCACGTATGATAAGAGCATTGTCTTACTCACATTCCCATGAAAGTGATTTGGTTCGAGTAAGCGCAAAAATATATGTATTCGATTATGGAATGATGGGAAGTAGAAATTGGAGTTGGAAAATAAATAGTTTAAAATTCCTTCTACAGGTCATAAATCACAGTTTTGACTGTTCTGTTGCGATGATTTCCATTCGACCCTCTGAAAATGTCAAGGTAGCAAAAAAATCTTAGGCTAGGGTGACGACAATATTAGAAGAGGGTAACAAGTCACACCAGTGTAAATATAGGGGTATTAGTTGCATTTTATTCCATCAATTCTTTGGTAGGTTTCATCCGAATCAGATAACTCGAAAATGAAACAAGCTCTTTGGAATTTTCGCTCCTGTTCCATGTAGAAGTCAAACGTCCTGTTCCATCTGCAAACGAAACGAGTTTCATTGATGCATGACCGAGTATGGAGTTTATTCAAATCCAATTCACATTCCTTTTGCACTTCTGCCCCAAGTTTCATCATTCGGATAATTCAGAATACGATCGACCGAGGTTATAAATTTGCTTTCAGCTCGGTCTCTTCTTCTCTTCTTATCGTTTATAAAGAGATATATTTATCATTAAAACTCAATGAACAAATTAATTCCTCACATTTTCTTTTCCATTCATCATTCTCTATTTTTTTAAGCACACTCACCTGTTTGAAGGTGTATGTGTGCCCTTGTATTTTAGCCGTCCTATGTGTCTTGTACCTCCAATCTCAAGACTACACTTCCTGACGGTCCCACTGACGGGCATACGAATCTGCTGATTGGACTCGTTTTTTGTGTAGCCTTACCACTACATTTCCTCTAAAATTTATAAATCCACATGTCTCACTTCTTCTTGTTTGGTCAATCTTTTAAAAGGAAAACATTCACAGTGAATTAAGCAGATTGTTATTCATTTTACCTGTTGCTTTGGGTGCCTTTTCATAGCAGAATTTTTTACCGATTGTGTTTTCCTGAGAAGGTTTCTTGCATTGTTCTACCTTTTATTCGCCTTCTCGATCATGATCGAACTCGTTCAGCTGGTATGCAACTTTTCCAAGCAAAAGATCAAAACATCGTCCAGATTCAAAGTTGGATGGATTTTTTCTCATTGTATGTAGGATAGTACATAAATTCATCTTGCAGAAGTGGTCAAGGGCAGTGGATGGTGAATCGCAATCTTGAGCCATCGAGAATACAGAAAGACGCCAACGAGCAGGCATACAAAGACGGCAAAACAACATTTTTAACAATTTAAAATCATTAATAATGTTGTTATGCTAATTTTATTGCGGTTTTATTTCCTTTACGGGCATCAAACGATTTATGACCCAACTTGTACCTTGGTGACGAATAGTTCCAGTTTGCAGCGACATGAAGTACACTCTTTGAGGATCTTTACCGTTTATCATACATATTTTTTGGTGTAGTCAGCTAGCGTCCTAGTACTGCAGTAGTGAAATTCAATTTCGTACTATAATTTGGTGTTCGTATTTTTGCTTGAACATAGCTTTCTGCTTTTGTTTATGTTGCAATGGTATCAGGTTGCTTGCTTATTATTTTGAGCAAATCTCAAATTACCCTCATTTTAGTGGATGATACACATGCATACACAAATGTCGTTACAGGGCCATTAGTTTGAACTATTTCAAGCATAACTGTTCAAACGAAACGATTCAATTATTTTACATGTGAAAACAAGCATAACATTTTAATTGCTTTCCCTGAAATAAACTGATGAATCAGGAACCGCGAGCCAGCAAATGCGGTCAATGTGGCCAGAACGCAGAGGAAAAGCAGAAGTAGCTCTCTTAATGAAGATAGAGGTGACAAGAAAAACATGTAGTGTTGAAAATTTAAAACTCAGAATAGCCATACGCTTACAGCTAGTAGGACTCGTTGCGATGAGCGCCGATTAACTCCTTCGGTGGCGCGGGTTCATTTCCCAAATAAATCGTTCTCTTCTGCATGTGAGAGGACGAAAAGTCTAATAGCCTTTGGATTTGGCATTCTCTAAGATGGACATTATGTCAGAGCCGAAGAAGCGCTGGTGCTAAAGTTTGTGATACGTTTTTGGTTTTGTCTTACCATGTTGTTGCAATTCTCTTTAATAAAAAATAAATCCCCATTTAAGCAGCTGCATGCTACTTTTTGTTTACTGTTCTGCAGATTCCTGATGAATACATCCAGAGTCCCACACCACCGCAACGGTGCTACTGCATAATTAGCGTTAATTTGAAGAAATTAAACAAGAAATAAACTTTACGATGCCCATTAATCATCCCTGTGCGAGGCACATGCAGCAATACGGACCTCAATCAAAATGACCGGTTAATGGTTGTGAAGGTGAAGGTGCGCTTGTAGGACGGGCGTCCGTGTTGTACTGGTGCCAAGGCACTAGAGATTGGAGGAGACGACGTGAGGTTGCAAATATGATAATTTTCCTACCGGGAATTACAGAGGCTCGTGGTACCAACAGACTTCCATGAACCCTTTGAAAGGAAATTAAAATTTTCTCCCAAAAAGCCATTTAAATTCATTACAAATTCATAATCATACCACGGCCGCAGCATCATCGACATTGAATGTGAACCCTTAACGCCTTAAAATGCGAGCAGAAGTCTTTGAAAAACCTGATCTGTTGAATATCGTCGGGATTCATGATTTATGGCATGCGTCCACAGACATCGGATCGGGAGAGCGGCGATTCGTATTCGGAGGTTTTAAAGGTCGAATACTTGGTTCATTTAATCAATAATCTGAACACGTCGGCCCGTTCCACTCGTTGGACTTTTGCACTCGAAGAAGGATGTTTTCATCTATTTGAATGTGAAATTCAACCAAGCCGGCAGCAAATTGTGTTCCAGCACTTTGAAACGACCTGTAATCGCTGCCATTCCATGCCGCATTTAGCAAATATTTCGAACACATTTCCATTCGTACTACAATTTTTCATCCACAATATGAAAAATACTTGTATGTTCGAATATAATCGAATAATAAAATCTCTCGAAATAAGAGAACACTGTGGAGAATCACTTTTACTGTTGCAAGACCACCTTTTAAAAATAACCGATATCACGTTAGACGGTTGAGTCATGATTGTAACGCCGGAAGAGCTCCAAAAACGGAATAACCAGAAAAGTCGGAAAACCGACGCGCTCATCAGATATCTACATCCCTTGAAGAGAAAAGAAATCTTCTCTTTACAAATAATAGTGAGAGCGAAAAACAGCTTCGGAACGAAAGAGCTCATGGAGATGGATCTCATATGTGCCGTACCCATCGTGTTGGTTGAACGTGTTGCTCTGGCTAAACGTTAGGCGTCTTTTAAGAGGCAGAACTACGGTGAACGAAAAATGGAACGTTATAGGGAAGTCAGCATGAACGTAGAAAATAGTCTAATCGTAAAAATAGTTAAGCTGCATCTCCAATGTGGAGAAAGTGCAAGTCGAAGTTGGTAAAAGTGTTTGTGTCCGCATGACTGTGTGTGTCTACATGCTCTCTCGCATGCGAGAATGAGATCGCGCGGTTAGTGTGAACGAGAGCTTATTTGTTTTAGTTGTGTTGGATGGTGTTCAATATTTAGGGTGGCGGCCATTACTCATTTTTCGTACGAAGTCGGTTGGTATATGAAACGATGTGGCTTTGTGATTTGGTCGACTTGTTTTCCAATACCGTCGGAGTTTTAACATTCGTATCTGTTGGTAAACTTTATATTGCAAACTTATTCCTAAATGATAATGACATAACACTTTCAAACTAAACATATATCGCCCACATACATTTTTAAATCATGCAAATCATGCAATTCACAAGTCAAACAGTCTTTAATGTAGAACAAAATGCGCTAAATACCGTCGGTTGTTTTAACGAATGCAAATGTGTTGTGCCTAGTGGCTCTTGTATAGTCTTAGTTTTCTTTTGATGTAATTTAATTTAGTTTTGTTATTGCTAGACTTTGTATTGATGTTTTGAATATACAATTTTTTTTATTAAAACAGTAAAGTGTGTATAGGTGGCGAAAAACAGTTTCCAAACAAAAGAACCATACTGCATACACAGTTGAAAAAAATTATTTGCCTGCTAATTTTAGCTCAATAATGATCTCATTTGTTCATATTTATTCACCAAAAGAATGATGCAAATAAGGATTGAAGCAAGAACGTTTTCCAGCACGCTGGATTATTTTGCCTGATTCCGATATCTTACCTGAGTTAGCAGCTGATAAACGGGGTTTGAAAGTGGAAGTAATCCAACTGAAATGAAAAGATAGAATAAAATAGTGGATGTTGAATAAAATGTGCACTGTTATTCGAGTTACTTTCGTTTATATGTCTTAAACTTGAAACCCACAAAAAGTATTCTTTATGTAAAATGCTCAAACGATTTTATAACCAAGCTTTTATGCACCTTCCTTTCGGGATTTATTTCTGTGTAATGTCTCACAGTTTAAAAAACAAAAACATTAAAATATACAGCAATAATGTATTTATCAAATATATTGATTAAAATAAAATCTGTTATGGGATATCACACCTTCCAGGGCGCTGTAAACAGGTTTTGGTATTCTCATTTCTAATCTTACTATTTTGTGGCAACGTTGATTGCTTCCGTTGATTGTTCAGACTCACATACCGACGAAAACCTGTCGATACCTTATGTAGGTTGTTGATTCCGTCAAAGTCTTCTCAATACATGCATTTGATATGAATGAAATGTTGCTCCGAAAAAATATATCCTTATTTTTTATTTATATAAATTAAACATCATTCTTATCTAACGATCAAACGATATGTGGAAGCCTTATTTGATTACAAATTTCAGCAATTTAAGAACGTGTAGATAAAAAAAGAATGTCACATCAGATTTTTTCTAGATTTCGATAACAATACCAAATGATTTTACCAGATTTATTGAAAAATGGGTAGCATAAAATACATAAAATGTATCTTCATTTTTATAGAAATCTTTATATATTCGGTGTCGAAGAAATACCCAAGGGAAAAAGAGGCAATATGTTCCTCCATATCTACGAGCTGCCTAAATTCACTCCCACAAAATAAGCACGAGCCTAAGCAACAAATAACCGTTTTTGTTACTAACAATTGTTACTTCAATGTTTGCATATGAGTAGAGAGTTCCCTTGACATCAGAATTGCCGTTTGCAGGTGTAGGTACAGTTGCATACATTTCGGCGTTTTCGACGTAATGTAACTGTTGCGCACGACGCACAGTGGAACATAGTTTTACATTTTATTTTTATTGATTAAATTATGTGGCTTTGAAAACAATTTGAAATTTAGAAAAACTCAGTTAACATAAAATCTACACTACTAATATATGAGTGATTTATGACTCTGCTTGTACCAATTAAATCATCATTAGTGTTTTTAGGATAGTTTTCGTCGAAGCCGACATTCTTATTCTAATCAGTACCTTTGACCCAACGCATGTAATAACATAAGTTCATTTAGGTTTCTGGCAGCTTCAAAGGTTTCATGAATCACATCAATTAATTTTATTTTTGATTGAAATACAACCCTCAAAACAATCATTTGAAGCAGAGCAGTGAAGAAACGATGATTCAAAGATGGTAAACAATGAATTGATATTCTGTCGTGAACAGCGTAAAAATATAATACATCTAACACAATTCGTATCAATACTGAATGAATGCAGTCCCTCATACGCTTGGTGTTGTGTCGCACCGCATTCAACAAGTAGCCGAATATTAATGATTCTATATTCATTATTTCATTTCACATTTTTATTTCAGTAAGCTTCAAGTTGCTGTTCCATCATTTTCAGTTCCGTTTTACTCAGCACGTTTGATCTATTGAAGCTATGGGCGTATAATTTTATGCATTGATGTTTATGACCAGAGAAAAAAGGTAAGTGGTTGTTAAACACACTACACAATGAATAGAATTTTATGATGTTTTGAATAAAGAAATGGAAGGTGCCGAGTCGTTTATTATTCATTCTAATTTTAGTACTTGTTTAATTGCTTGTTGTAACCAAAGATGTCTAACACGATGATTAAAAATGGATTATTTTATTTCGTTCGTTAACATTGTTTGTTGGCATATACCTTGGATCACCTCTTTCATTTACTCAAATATTCAATCCCGCATAAGAACGTTTCAGATCCAACAATTAATAATAGCGCACCAACAAAACATTCAGGGAGAGAATCAGTTAAGTGATAGCATCTTAATTCAACATGATTATCTTTTTTATTTTAAGAGATTTATTATTAATAAATATCCTCCGCCCGTATGCATTGTTTCGTTTACATAAATTGACGAAATAAGTAAAAATGCTTGGGAATTCAATTGCAGCACTATGATATGCCGAGCGCCAAGCAAATGGTGCAAATATTTCATCTTTTTGTTTTGATTTAAGTGGCTCAAGATCGTTTCCTTGCAGGGACGTTGGAGTGGACCCAACACAATTGAGCTTGGCACGCTGTATGGTGGGAAATTGCTCGCATCTGGTAGACAATGATCAGCCAACCCCTTGTTTGAGGCCACCTGAACGGTTTCTTGGACCTGTGTATAGACTCTTCAACAATACACGTAAACGAGCCCAGCAGCGGCATGCACACTGAAAGGTGTGAAAATATTATCGATATTTGGAATATTCTGTGGGCAAATACAAATCGGCTTGAAGCTCCTCGATCTTTTGGTGCATCGTTGCTTCTGATCGCGATCATCACATACGCCGCCTCATGCAAGGACAACCAAAAGAAACAAAGAGGAAGTATAAGGAGCATTATATTTCATGCAAGCATACCCCTTGTGGTTGTGCAGCACAGACATCTTTTGGACGTTGCCATTTATGACCTAATGAGAAATTGGTTCTCACATAAAATGTATTTTCCAGTGGAGACGAATCAACCGAAGCGCCTATTTCAAAGGCACAGAAAATAGAATTACAATTTCGAAACAAAAGCTTCCTGATAAGCGCACCGTTAAAGGGCTGTGTTGGCCAAATAGAAGATGCCAGATAGGACTGCAAGTAATCGGGTTACCAATGCTGCTGAAGCAGTATACTGGGAAGACACCATGTGGTAACCCGATTGGAAATTCGATTGTTTTCCTTTTGTACCGTCTTGCCGGCAATCAGGCTTGTCGGCACCATTGCACTGATTGCGGCTCCTTCCCGTTTCGGCGAAAACGCGCGAACCTTTTGTGTTGTCGTTTTCAAAGTATACATGTGTCATTTTTTCTGTCGCCACCCGCAACACCCGCCGGATTCGGATTCTCAAGAGGTACTTTTTAGGAAGTGGAGGAGAGTGTTTTGTTTGGGTTACATTATCTTTTTTTAAGTTCTGGCAAACTCGCATACTATTTGCTACCGAATGAATGCACTGGATGGTTTGAAGTCGCTTGCTTGCCCATTGGCCTTGGCTTAATATAAGCGTAAGTCAATACTTTAAACCATCTGTTACTGTTTACTATGCATAATTAACCTAAACATTCAATTTAATAGGCAATTACAATTCCTGTTTTTAAAGCGATTTAAATTGATGAAATATTAATACAGTTTTCAATATCTCGAAGAAGTGAACAAAAATGGACCTTGAAAAAGGATAGGTTATTCCAGTGATGTCAAATTCATTTTGGCCTGCGGGCCGGATTGCAATAAAAAAATCTTCTTGCGGGCCAAACATAAAAATATATCATTTGTTAGTCGATTATACGAACTTTAAATACAAAAAGTAACAGTTCACGAAGAGTAATTCATATCTGTTACGTTGATAAATCATTAATTTGTTAATTTTTAGATAAAATATACATACTATAAATTCTTACTGCACTGTAAGGAATTTTCGATAATATTCAAAAATAACCGTACAACATTAGTTCAAACACAAATTATTTTGGTATTATTGTAGCAAAGCTGGATAAAAAATTCGTATGTTTATAAAAAAAATAATTTTCCGAGTTTGTTGAGACTTGATTTCGCTGCTCTTTGACTAATTTTTCAATTTTGAGTTTTATTGACTGTGCCCATGCTACATATACCGCACTATTCAGATGGCTTTGTGATAACCTTGACCATATTTTGGTTTTATTTAATTCATTTTAGAAAAATTTTGTTCGCAGACAAAACTTGTACCAAGTATCGAAAAAATCTGAGCAGCAAGTTCAGTTAAATTAGGATACTTTGGAATCAAATAAGGATAAAATTTCTCTACATATACCAACAAAGTTAAAAATGCAAATTCCGCAACCCAAACTGCATCTTCCAATTCAATAATTGACTTTTCTTTATTTTCCATGAAAGTTTTAAGCAAGTCACGGAGTTCAAAAAATTTATGCAACATCTTTTCTTGTGGTGATAATGAAGGTAAACTGCATCTACAATATTGTACGATTACAAAATTACTTTTTTATTTAGTTGTAATGGCCGTGCCAGCGGTATTGCTGTGATGAACTAAGTAAAATCGCTCTCACAATTGATTTGAGACGTGTGTCATTACTGAAAAAGTTAAGTGATGTTACCCGTAAACTACCCATAAATGTGGTTTTAGCGTTCATGCAGTCATAAAATAAATACAAATTTCATATAAATTTATCGGAGCTACAGAAAATTCATAGTCCAATAATATTTATTTATTTCTGCGTTATTCCTAGGCGGGCCGCATGAAAAGTCCTCACAGGCCGGATCCGGCCCGCGGGCCGTATGTTTGACATGTCTGGGTTATTCTTTATATTACACGAGCCAGTTAGGAGCAAAGTTTTATCAACTGGATGTCGTGATTATCTGAATAGAAAACCAATAAATAATGAATGCTTTACACTTTTCTTCATGTGCCAACAACCTCCCTGAGTGGGAATAGGCCTCTCTTCGAAGAGAGTTACTGTGACCGATAAACGGTACCGGTAATACCGGAGTGTGTCTGACTCGGGAAAAGATCCCACACGTACGGCGTGGTGTTTACCTGTGCTACCGTTTCAACATGGGCACCCCCTAATTATAT
>KE525233.1:473145-554842 GCA_000441895.2 Anopheles sinensis | reverse complement strand
AAAAAATCTTCTTGCGGGCCAAACATAAAAATATATCATTTGTTAGTCGATCATACGAACTTTAAATACAAAAAGTAAAAGTTACGTTGATAAATCATTAATTTGTTAATTTTTAGATAAAATATACATACTATAAATTCTTACTGCACTGTAAGGAATTTTCGATAATATTCAAAAATAACTGTACAACATTAGTTCAAACACAAATTATTTTGGTATTATTGTAGCAAAACTGGATAAAAATTCGTATAGTTTATAAAAAAATAATTTTCCGAGTTTATTGAGACTTGATTTCGCTGCTCTTTGACTAATTTTTCAATTTTGGGTTTTATTGACTGTGCCCATGCTACATATACCGCACTATTCAGATGGCTTTGTGATAACCTTGACCATATTTTGGTTTTATTTAATTTCATTTTAGAAAAATTTTGTTCGCAGACAAAACTTTTACCAAGTATCGAAAAAATCTGAGCAGCAAGTTCAGTTAAATTAGGATACTTTGGAATCAAATAAGGATAAAATTTCTCTACATATACCAACAAAGTTAAAAATGCAAATTCCGCAACCCAAACTGCATCTTCCAATTCAATAATTGAATTTTCTTTATTTTCCATGAAAGTTTTAAGCAAGTCACGTAGTTCAAAAAATTTATGCAACATCTTTTCTTGTGAAAAGTCCTCACAGGCCGGATCCGGCCCGCGGGCCGTATGTTTGACATGTCTGGGTTATTCTTTATATTACACGAGCCAGTTAGGAGCAAAGTTTTATCAACTGGATGTCTTCGTGATTATCTGAATAGAAAACCAAATAAATAATGAATGCTTACACTTTCTTCATGTGGCAACAACCTCCCTGAGTGGGAATAGGCCTCTCTTCGAAGAGAGTTACTGTGACCGATAAACGGTACCGGTAATACCGGAGCGTGTCTGACTCGGGAAAAGATCCCACACCTACGGCGTGGTGTTTACCTGTGCTACCGTTTCAACATGGGCACCCCCTAATTATATCATACATACACATATTGAGACAACTTTCGTGATAGCTTAGTGTAATTCACACCGTCATGCTCGCAGCAGTTGTTTTATTATTTTTCATATAAGAAACGATTTGTGAATTCAATCATCATCTTAAATGTTGAAAATGGAATATGTGATCTATGCTTATAATTCTTCACTTATTATTTTCCAACTGCAATAAAATGTGTCCTATAATTATGGTTGAATATAAAGTTGGTTATTTTAAGGCATAACATATTTCCCTTTCACATGAATTTGAAACAACATCCTTGCCATAAAAAATATCCTTTGAAGTATCCTACGAGTCCTTTGCCATAAAATGTATTTTCCATAAATCAGAGCTTTTAAATCAGTTCGTCTAAAATGCCACCCAGGTGGAGCTAGTTAATATTATAAAAAAAGGCAGAATACAGGAATCCTGAAAGCTTAACCCAAGAAACATATGCCATAACTCGAAATTGACATCAATTGTCATCAATAAATAGGTGTAAATTTTATATGTGTCTGTATTTTACTAAATTATTGCCTCTGTGTTATATTGTTGCACATTAAACTCAGTGTACTTTTAATTATTACGGATAGCAACACACGGTAAATTATTTCGTGAATTATATCGCATGTAAGGGTTTTATTCTTCATTCGAATAAAATACACCGAATCATTTGATACACCATTTACTAGATAATATTCTTCAGAAAACATCGATTAAAATTCGTAACAATTGAACAACAAGCATGTAAGCTGTTCAATTCTTTTCTTCGTTTTGGTTCAGGATATTCCTCCCAATGCACACCATAAATACCAAATGACTCACATTTTTGGAAGCTTTTCAAAGCTCAGGATAAATGCTATAAAATAGTTCAGGAGGTTAATTTCAACGGGTGCCTTAGACTCATCGATTTATGCTTCCCATAAAATGATGAAAGCTTCATCTGATAGCCCATGTTGTTATAGATTGTACCACCGAGTTACTAGTTTTTTGTGATTCAGGAAACTAAAACGATAATAATAAGTTAAAAATTACATAACTTACTTAAAACAAAATTTCAAATTTTTGAAAAATATGCTCATGTAATCAAAATGGAAAAATTCTTGACAGAATATATTGGATGATTGAATATTTATGTGTGTCTAGTATTTTTTCAAAAATCAAATATCATTAACAGGAAAACACACAAAAGAGCAGTAAAAGGTCATCCTAATTTTGTTAGTTAAATCTTTTCAAATTATTTTAATTTTTAATTACATCCAATAATTTTTAAATCTAGGTACATATAATTTAAACAAATTTGTAGGTCAACTTAGGTGACCTGATTAATCGCCAGCTCCGATCAATAAGAGGTTCGTGCGTTTGCTACTGCTACCGTAACAACAATGCAGCGTTTGGCTTTATTCTTCGCATGGAATAAAAGGAAATCTTAAGTACAAAAAAAAGTTTTAAATTACAACCGAAGAGGAATAAAACTATCCACGGTACTTTAGTGGGTGATTTGCGGTCTACAACATAACCGACCACATCATAAACGAACTGAAGTGTAAGAGTGAGACAACAGGCGAGAGACAATTTTCACATATTAAATCATGTTCTAAATTATCACACCGACCCGAACTCCATCGTGGAAACCGTCCGTTGTAGCCATTGCTGCCATCATCATCAGAGAACAAACTGCTGAGTTTCTGTCAATGTGTGTGCGTCGGTTACGTTCGTCCGCAAGGAGCCGCTTGTACACTACTCGTAATGGAGGATGAATGATAAATGTATGGTGGTATGTCATAGATTCGTCGAGCGTGTGCGTTAATTTGCGTTTGTGTATGTGAAACGCTTCTCCAGCATCATGGCGGTGAAAATTGTAGAAGAAACCATAATGCACTCTCCAATTCGCACACAACTATCATTCGAATCCCAACACCATTAATGTTAAAACTATATCTAATGAGTGTTGGTGCCCAGTAGTAGCTATGATGCATTTTTCAACCTCATTCAAATTATACAAGCGGCTCAAATCATAGAAGGAAATAACAAGTGAAAGAGAATGATGTGGAAAGTTTGATTCGTTATGCTGTTCACTCTCATTCGCATTGCCGTTTGGGAGATTCTTGTTTTTTATACCTTGACTTAGTTAACTGAGGGCAAGCTGAAACCCCATATGCGCTTGAAGGAGGTATGGTATAATCATATAATTTATTGTATCACTAATAAATCATTCCCAACCGTCACACCAACGTAAAAAAGTAGATCGTAATATAAATGCGTTTTTGGCTGTTTCTTTCGATCATCTTTTTATGACCTTCATCATAATTATTGTTCTGTTGAATATGACGTTCAAAATCTTACATTCTATTTAAGGGGTTTCAAACGAATGCAACATTCTTAACAGCAACAGTAAAACGCTCATTTCACTCGTGTTGAACCCAGCATGTCTAAACGCAAATAAACAAGCAATTTTAGTTGCGCGACTAAAATTTCACTTAACATAGCCAGGCTAGAAATTTAATTCGTAGCAATGAAATTTGTTTGGCAACTTGCTCAACTGGCAGCTTTGAAAGGAGTAACCAGCACGAAACATCAAGTTCACTCACATGATTTACAACACTAAATGAACATTATTATTAGATAATTGAAATGAGATGAAATAATTGAACTTATTTTTAAATCTGCATAGTTTTTTTACCCGCCCAACATTGGCGGTGGACAGTTAACGTTACTTTGTTGTGAGTCTTGTTTGCATTTATTGAGTTCGAAAACTTTCAATTTTGCATGGGACTTAAATCATTCCGGATCATGTAATCTGATTTGTATATTCCAAGACATTCCTGTTCTTTTAGTCTTAAGTAATAGATTCGAAAGCATTTCATTTCACATTGCCTTATATCATTTGTATGCGGTAGGTAACACCGGCAGTTTCACTTCTAAATTGCATTGATGCTCGTCTAATTTGGGTAACAAAATAACATTATTTTTGTGCGGCTAATTCATTATCACCAGCACTGGATTTCATCAGTCAATTGCAGCAGTATTTTTATTGTCCAATGGCATCCTTAGAAAGACGATGATGAGTGTTTTCTCTCCTTATAAACGTACACAATCGAGCTATTACTGATGACGATCCATTGCCAACGGCTTATGCTATTACTGATGACGATCCATTGCCAACGGCTTATGCTACCAAAGACAAGATACTGTTTCTAAGCACGCTTGAATTGTTGATCATGATTGTTTTCAACTACCGTCACTCATATTTTGCAAATACTTCACTCAGTCGGTTTAGGCATGGACAGACTGCCCGAAATCAATTCCAAGATACTTCACTGCCACTTGAGTACTGTATTGCATACTATTAAACACGCGAGAAAGAGAGGTGCGTTGGGTGCATGCCATGACCTTAACGTCAATATTTTCTCGCACTTGTCCGTCACTCCGCAGGCTTGCTTGTATGGACTTGTTTATTTGCACAGTACGACATTAGGTATGCAATAAAACACCATAGCTATTTGTTATTGCAATTTTCCTACCATAAACAGCAAGTAAACGATACAAAATGGTAGGAATTGTTACGATGGCGAGTCACTGCCTTATACTCTTGGCACGAACAGTGGAAACGTTTTAGATTTCCTATTTGGGAAGCCATATCGACCCTTATGACGGCAACTCGCAGTGCGTGCCATCGTGCGTAAACAAAGATTAGACAACGTTTCACATGGCACATACAACATTGTGCTTATCCAACTCAAATGCATAAAGACAATGACGCTATATACATATTTAAGTTAAAAAATAGTCACACTCTGTTTTTTGTGCACAGCTTGAATAACAAACTGATATTCTATATCAATTTTATCTATTATTTACAAACTTACATGATTGAAATAAACTACAATGGGCAGTTATTAAAATGTTTGATAAATGCTTTATTTAAAAATGAAAAAAAAATTAAAACATATGCACATAATTCCTACCAGGACGAATTGGTAGCATAAATGCAACCGAAGATAATACACAAACCAATTACTCATCGGTTCGACATCAGCTAGAGTACAAATAGTAAGCATGGAGGCATCATGCATTATGAGGGTAATGTACATTCACAAGTCTGGCAAATAATTTAAAACTTACTCTTAACTTTACTCTAATAGTAAAATTGAGCAGTCTCTTGCTTAAGAGAATGTGAGTATCGATGAAAACCCAAGACAGACTTTGGCCAGGTGTTGGAACAGCTTCTCAACCGGTCCGGAAATGTTGGGTGGAAATTTAATTTATTTCGTACCCCTATATCTCCGTCGAAACACCATTTCTGTATGACATTGGACGAAGCAAAATACACGTTGGGCGTTTGTTGAAGACAGCGAGCTTTCTAGCAGCTGTTGAATGGTAGAAGAGATTGGGAACGACCAGAACACCAAGCAAGAAAGGTTTTGGATCCTCAGCCACAGTGATGTTCATCGAAAGCGGAAGGATGGAATGCAGCCAACAATGATCGTAGCGCACATGTGGCGTCTAGCTGCTTTTACGCCTACCTGCACGGAATTTATATTGATTTACGCTAGGTTTTTCTACTATGTGTATCCTTTCGGTGCTCCCCTGTCACTTAAGGTGCGGAAGTAGGGGCAACGTTTGGTCTAGGCTAGTGTGCAAGATCTAACCATTGCCGAAAACTCCAATAGAACCGATTGTGATTTTTTAATATCGACGACTATCAATTCCGGAAAAAAGGAACTAGTTCCGTGCCTTTCCAAGGACCAACATTTTACCATCCCCTAACCATACTTTCCATCCAGCGTACGCATATGGATCTTGTGGAACATGGAAATGAAACGCTTTAAAAGTCATTAATTTTGGTTTCCCAGACAGAGCTCGGACACAAGCTTTGGCGTGCATTGGATAGCAATGTAATTTCCCTCAGCGGTGAAAATCATTATTCGGTTGAGGACACGACTTCGAAAAAAGGCACAACACACGTGCACCTTGCACCGAGGCATGCATCGAAGCTTCAATGCACACATACAAGCATGCATGGTAGCCTGAGTAAGCGTTCGCCAAGGGATTCCAGTGCTGCCGGGACGTGTCTGCCAGTCTGTTGGTTGCTGTGGGAAACGAACGAGTTTCCATAGACGCATATCTACTAGGCCAACCAGGAGTAGTCCGGCAAAGGATGCCATAGTAACGCTACTCGGGTTCCCGGGTCAATGATGAGCAATGGGAATCAGACGCATGGGGTCGCCGGCCGGTGGAGCACTGGTGAGCACATAAATTATTCTGCCATCAGATGCACACATACCCACTAGTTTTTGTACAATACCGAACGGTGTGTGGCGCGTGTAACGCAGAACAGTGAAAAGACGAAACCTAACGAAAACAGGGCAACACCGGCATCCTGAAAAATTCCGGGATGGTGAACTAGCCATCCCGACGGCAGTCATCTGACACTGTGTCTGCTACATTGGCCTTTTGGAAAATCCTGAGCATGTTTTCGTGCGGGCATACAATGTTAGAACCTCCAACACAAAGGCATTGAGCAATCGCACACAGGTACTAGAAAAATACTTTGGTAGTAGCAATGCATTGTTGACTAGCGAGTTTTATCGATTGAATCAAAAGTAGAATAATAAATTTAACTCACAAAACCTTGATAAACTACTTTTCATACTGGTTATACAACAATGAAAAGTTTAAAATCTGGCTCATTCAGATTATGTAGATTCCATTTTCTGTCAATACGTTACTATCAGTCATTACCGAGATTTAACGGATCTTGTGATGCCCAGCGTGAGGGGTTATTCGTTTCAATTCTAATATTCTAGTACTCTATACTGTTCATAGTTTCGTCAAGCGGTTCTCTATGCAACTGCGCGGGGGTGAAATAATAAATCAATAAATTTTACCCGTTCTAGTCGAGACTTCTGTCCTTGCCGCAGTATAACATTTCGGATTCCGGGTTGGTGCACCTTCAGTTTCTGCTTTAGGTTCAAGTTGAACTTTAACCTTTTAACCCTTATAACACTATCGGAACCAACACATACTCTTAGCTATCCTTCAAGAGCACTGTTTAATAAGGAATTTCACAGAATTATTGGAGGAGTACCCCTTTAGGTATATTTACAACTATATATTTTATGCTTCGTAGTGTTAGTACAATTGTGTTCGCTATCTATGAAAATATTCATGCAGTAGTAAAAAGAGCTAGAATAGTTTTACAATTCTAACAAAACCGAGTCATAATATATTGCTCATTGTAAGATACGTGGTGACCTAATTTGTATTGAATCCATGGTGCAATGCAGAAAATTCAAATACATTTACGAATAAGGAAATACCCAATTTCCATCATAAAATGCTCAAAAGATCAATAAAACAATAAAAATAAAAATACTCATAAGAAGTTTACTGTAAAGCTTCAAAGATTTGAGAAAAGAATTCTTGTTTTTATTATATAAGATTAATTGGGAAACAGAAGTGGCAAAAGCAAAAGAATGACGTGAACAACGAAAAAGAGATTTAATAGCGATAACCGCAGCAGTATTCCTGGAGTTATTCGAAAAGTCAGAACAATTTTCCGATTTGTACTGCGTATGTTTATTTGTTCAATTTTTTCTGTGCTGGCGTTTTTTCAAACTCTTACCATTAAAATAGGAGTGTTGTTAAAATAAAAACACTTAACTTTTTTCATAAATTTCCACTGTCAACAAAGTTATCGAAATAGTTTCAATATTATAGTAAAATTGAGCTGTGATCTATCCTTAGTATATCAAAGAAAAATGTCAGTATGTAGCCTGATAATTTGTACCTTTTAAATAAAGGTTATCATAAAGCTCAAAACTACAGAGTTAAAGAAACTTTGTGTTTTATCCCTAAGCCTTCTTCATGTCATGTATAGCCCAAGTCATTTAAATATGTTTTGAAATCACCGCATAATTGGACATTATTTACAAGCAGTCGTCTGTAGCGCTGTAACATTTGTGTAAGTTTAATGAAAATTGAAATTCTTTACTATCTTAATTATTGAAGTTTTTAAATTAATTAATTAAGTTAAATTTTTTAATTAAATCAAATGTCGTACAAAATAGTTGGAACAAATAAATATAAAATAATGGATTATATTTTTTGTGAGAATCACACGACGCTGCCAGGGCAGAAGATATATAAATATTGACTCAAAGCCGCAATCATTTGCAAAGGTTGCGTATTAAAAGATGGTACGATCGCTAATATGTAGAGAATACGTAGAGGATCTCACGCCATGTAAGAGTAAGGTTTATTATTTCTCGAGGACGTGCGGCATACAATCGGCTAGACCTGGTCTGCTGTAGGATCAATGAACCGTTGACTTCGGCACTTTTAACGATCATCCGACGCCAAGACCAGCTAGACTTTCTATACCAAGCACAACAGGATGTTCTTCTTGCATGCACTGCCCGGAGACACAGAGCATTTGAGGGTCTGTCTCAAAGCACAGACCGTACATAATTAAGTTCCCGTGACAGCATCACTAGTGAGTGATGTGTCCCGTGCTTTGTGATGTGATACGTTTGCTCTTGCGACCGGTACCAGCCACCAATGCCTGGCAGACCATCGTGCAGTTAATTAAAATTTCCTTCATGCTTACGCTGGCTGGCTTACCACAGTCACTTCCTTCTACCTCGGTCCTCTCCATCGTTTCCGCTGAATTCCTGGACTTGGTGCTTGTTTTGGGGTTGCACCTGTTGTACATTAAATTAAACTTTGCGGAAGAGAAAAGCCTGGCGCGTTGCATCAATGGGTGAAGCTGGCGACGGACAGACTAATTCGCCTGCACGAGAAATCGAGTGGAAAGTGGCCCACGCGTTTGATTTCTACCATCCGGTGCAACCGAAAACCGAATCTCTTGGCTAAGAGTGCAAGGGGACTTTTATTTTTAACATCCGCCGCTTCAAAATATCTCATTTCCGTAGGTTGGGCTGAGACATAGGCAGAAAGCTGCAAGAAAGGATGACCGGGGTCTGTATTCGAATTTTTTCCAATGTTAGTTAATAACTATCTTTTCATTTCATTGTTCATTATAGTTTTTAAATGTTATGAAGTCAATACATCCAAAAACAATAATTTTGCATTTAATGACATTCACTTGATGAATATTAATGAATAACTGACCCTTTGCGAATATAATTGAACTATACGTAATATTTTATACATTTTACCGTATAAATAATTTCGTTATCAAAACTGATTCACCTAACACATTTTATTAAAACTAAATTTGAGTTTTTTGTTTCAAAACCAACATTTTGCATTGACTTGTCAAGTACGAATGTTTGAAAGTTAAACTGAACACTCGAGATGCAAAAAGGGTTAAAAGATGTCCTCCTACGTTATCACAAGTAAAAGGCTCTCGTTGAGACCTGGTTATCATCAGCTGAACGCTCACTCCAATCTTCCCAATTGAAGCTGCTGCACATTGCATGGCATGGTTGATATTGCTTGACACGATCTGCGGCCATAACCATCAACCGACCCTGATTAAAAGTAGAGTGTGGTAGGAACGCGGAGGAGAAGTTGGCAGAAAATTTGCATTATTATTATCACAATAAATCACTTCATTGCACCGACGTGTCTCTTTCTCAGTTTGGTCCGCAACTCAGCTCGCCCAACTAAGGCACCACACGCTGAAATGAACATTGTATGCGGTACGTTTCCGTCATTCTACATCATTCGCTAAAAGCAGGGACTCAGAGGAATCTGGTGTACAGGATGTAGAGAGACGGAGAGAAGGAGAGAGAGTGAAAAGGGAGATGATAAAAAAATGCAATCGAGGTAAAAAACGGTCGTCAGGAACGCGGGCAGGATAAAGTCCGAAGTGAGCCTAGCGCATACTGTGTCGTAGTGTGTTAAGGCTGTGCGCGACGAAATCGAGCATGGAATGCCCTATCACTCCACGAGTCTCATGAGGGAGTCGCAGTTGCAGACGGGTGATCAGTTTTATTATCTAGATGGAAATCGGTGTAAGGACCTGTGTAAAACATCAGCGGCCTTAGGTTTGCCGGCAAGGGCTGGTGTTCGATTGGCGTGAAAGACCGTGGCATGTTCGCGATGGGGAGTAAGCCAAAGAAGATCGCAAAAACTACGTGTCGAATGACATCGTGCTGGTGCGACTTCGACGAATTCATCGACGATCAGAAAACGCGAAAGAAAGATAAAATTTCAATCAAAATTGTTCTCCTTTTTGTCTGCTGTCCGTTGCAGCACATAAACTCCACGAGCTCGGAACGAAAACGTGCGTGGAACGAAAGTGAGAACGATCAGTTGACAGTTTATCAATCATTAAACGAGTCTTCTCTAAACGTTCTGTACAATCCATTTGCCTGACATATTGACACAGTTAATTGGAAGTGATGAATTTTTCAATACACTCCTGTCATAATATGCGTTACCTCGATCATAAACAGTTTTCCAAAATTGCACAACGGTGTAAAAATGATGCTGCTCGATAGTCCAGCACTATGGTTCTCTACGGATGTTCCATGCCCATCAGATAAGTTGAATGAAACTCATTCAAGTCAAAAAGTGCCTCAAGCAGGGAAGCAAAAGAAAACTGATCTTGAAGTTCCCACAAAAGGTGTAGATCGGCCCGCAGCTAGTTTTGGTTGATTAATGTTCTGAGACTACGTTTCCTGCATTCAGATTATCCACTAAGGCGCGCACTTTCTGGTTTGGACGATGAGCACTTGTGACATGGAATGGAGGCAACTGAGGGAAGATGTGAATTTGAAATTTAAATTATTATGACAAAAACACCGTTGTCATAGAAACGGGAAGCATTTGCTAGCATCTTTGGAGTAGCCAAACGACTAAGGACTCTTGTTATGTGCTGGTACAGCGTCGCTGTCCATCTTCTCTCTAACGCCCATGTGAGGTGACAACGCAAGTGCCTTGTTGACAGGCAAATAGTTGTGATGACCGATAAAGATGATAGCGAACCACATGCTAATGGTGTGTGTACGTTCATGAAGCATATGGGAAGAATAATAAAGTATGAGTTTATGATCTGACACCTATCCAAACCAAGGTTCATATGGCTTATCTTATTATCACAGCCTCTAGAGGATGTGTATTGTAACCTATTTCCTATGCATAATTTGTGCTCTTTTTAGCAAGCTCGTGGACTGTTCTGAAATCCACTCTAGTTAATATTCTAATCATCATTCATAACATCTTATCGTACCATCATTTTAGATTCCCGAAGCTCTAAAGGACAACAAATTGACTAAGTCGATCATATCCTGCGTTTACAACACTTTTCGGCCTTAAAATACGAATCTTTTACTTCTGTTAGTCACTGAACATTGCGTGGACATTCGTCGTTTCTATTCGTGTCATCGAAACATGACTGGGCAATTACCGTGTTGCATGAATTTATGCATGCACGGTAAACTCGTACGCCTACGTGGATTTTCGAATGTGTCTGTGTGCATTTATAATTCCCAATGTTGCGTCGAGATAGACAAACGGCCACCGTCGAACTGCGGCGTCGGCGAGCCTCATGAAAGTTGTTTCCGTTTATGTCGATAACACCACGTCCGAAGAGCATCACATTTACTCTGAAGCTCTTGTAATCAGGAGTCGCGCCCCAAAAGGCCCAGACCAACCGCATCGAAGGTTGCGAGTTGTCATTTCACTCGGGCGCCAGTGGACACATACCAACGGATGCATCCAAAATACCGGTGGTTTGTCAACGTGACGGAACGAGCCGGTGTGGGAAGAAAAGCGGATGTAAAATGGTGTGATTTGTGGCTGGTTTTCCGAACTCATAACAATAATAATGCTTAAATCGTGTAGTGCATAATTAAATTAACATAATGCAAATGATGTGCTTTATAATCGTACATTATTAAATTAAAAATTACGTGGTTAAGGTACGCTCTCAATTTTCCACATGGCCTTTCTCTGTCTTTTGCGTTTTGCTGCTTCTGTTTATAAACTCAGCTGTTCGATCACGTTGTTTCCTCTGTTGGATCGTCGCTTTAAATGTTTGCTTTTCGAGCGTATCGATTTCGCTTATAAAAAACCGCACCACAACAAAGCCAAAAAGGTTCGTAAGTCTCGCAATCGCTTCATACGAACAACTCTCGACAAGCAGTTGCCACTTTTTTCACTTCTCCCGATAACACTAAGGAAGACATTTCAATTCAAGATTTGGGTACTGCGTACGTGAGAGACCTTGCGTGCTTGCCCTGCCATGGCAGACATGGAACTTGTGGACATTTCCCGGGGTCTTGGGTGAAGTGAAAAGAAACAATCGATAAGCGCGACTCAAGGCATCGACAGAATACGCACCAGAGTTGGAAATCGAACCTAATTCTTCTTCGACGCGAACGATCGGTTCAATGGTGCTCCTCTTGTAACAGTTCGAAGGAGCAACCGATCATCTGAATAAGAAACAAGTTTTTCCTTTACTTTTTATTTACGTGGTTGAGTTTTTTCTTCTTTAGCTGATGCTCTTTCTTGTTTTTCTTTTTCGTGGGGTTTCCGTTGTCAGATCGGTTAGGTATTAAACACACCTCGATTATTTCGAGTTGCAACCGATCGTGCCGGTGTGTTTGAATCGGTTCCCATACAGGCTTAACAGCAAAATCCACCGTGAACCCTTTAGCTAAATTTAGGCTTGAGGTGCTCCAAGCTTCAATATTCTCCGGCCAAAATCATCATAATTGTGTTTTTTAGAAATTTAAAAATTTTCTTGTCAAACAGCCAGCCAATTTTATGACAAAATCAAACCTGAAAAATTGGTAAATTACTTGCTTCAGCAAGCTAGCTTCAAACAATATCTAGATTAATATCTTTATAAAAAAAAAAATTATCATTTTGCTCAATTCCAACTATTTCAAAAAGCAAATACGGATAATGTTTTCGTAATACTGCATTTATATGAGATAAAAAATAAGAATTGATTTGCAATTACTCCTATGAATGATAGGGAATAGTCATGCATAGAGATTTAATCAATATGTTTATAAGTATTTTAAACATATTCTGCGGCAATAGGAAAAGTTAGCCTACTTTTTTTTAAATTGAATAGCATATAATCCCATTGAACGACGTCGCATGAACTTTCTAAAGTACACCATCTCCAAAAGCAAACTGAAGTAGAAATGACACACCAACCTTGCAATGAGCTTGTTTACCCTATGTCCTAGCAAGTTGCAAGAGTTTGTCCAAATTTCTATCAGATTTTGTATTTTTTATAAAAGGACATTCTTTGGTAGTTGCGGCAATTTTACATCATGTTTTAGACGCCCTGTCTTTGAGATTCCTACGCCAATCTGTCGACCACCTGTAGAAAAATGGTACTCGAAATTGAGCACAAGAAAGATATGTAAGATTTGCAGAAACCCTGATCATTTCCAATCGCATGATTCTCTGGATGTCGAGTAAAATACTTTTCTCATACGTCATCTCATTGAATAAAAGCAACTGGTGGCAAAAATGTGATAAAACAAGAGTAACAGAGTAGCGTTACTTTATCTTGGAATTTATGAGGTTAGAGTCATGCTTGCCAAAGAATTTCATTACATTTAACAAACCTTTCATTTGATATTTGAAATAACCATCCGTAATACAGAACTAACTCAACATGGTAAACTTTTTCATCAAATCCCCGAAGTTAAACAACGAATTCTGCTTATGGTTTTGTGTTATACAATAACAGTGTGCAGATTCTATTCAAATTCACAAAATTGATGTACAGAATAATCAAATTCGATCGAACAAGGGAAGTTTTACCATGGGCGGCGAGAGTATAAAATATTTATGGAAAAATCACTGATGTGATTGACATTGGATACAAATGACAAAAAGTATGGTTATAGCTTTTTGCCCCTGTTTTAATCAAAACACAACAATAAAAACTAATAAACAATTAAAGAACAATAAAAAACTAATAAACAATTTTTCATCTTTATGCAGTTACTCAGTTCTATACTATCTTATCATAACGAATCAAAATAGCGGGGTATTCTGGAATGAGTGCCGACCCCTGGTTTAAAGCCCGTTATCCTTATTTTACAATGTTGCTCAATCGTGAGGTTTACTGGAAATTCTGTTTTTTTATTCTAAAGAATTTCTGCATTTCATTCTACAACATACCGTAAATATATAGGGTAACTGTACCAATAGTGGCGCACTTAGTCGTGTTACTAACAATTTGATGCAATTTTCAAGTGTCTATTACAGAATATTTAACAAATGTATACCAATTATGATCTTAACACCATTATTCTTCTGAAAAACATCTATTTTTACAGTTTATCATGTAAAATACACGAAAAAAAGCGTATTTTTCTTCCCAGCTGGTTGTTCCTGTAATGGTGGTATGGTTCCTATAGTGGTGGTATCGTGTTCCTATAGTGGTGGTAGTACTTGGAAAACTTGGAAAATACAGAATAAATTTTTACTGTAATTTGTTTTTGAAGCATATTACAAACAGAAAGGCCAAATAACTCAAACCTATGCATTGTCTTGGCCATAGACCAACGCATTCCGTCATATAGATCAATGCTTTTTACGGAGATTTATAGCCTTAAGGAAATCATGGCACTCCTGATAAATTCTTAAGGAATCCAGCATTTTGGTACAACCTGTTTAGAAAATATGCATTTTGGAGCTTTAATATATTACGGAGTGGCATGGTTTATCTTTTAAACACTCCGTAAAAGGGCAAGGAACATTTCATACTAGTACAAATAACGCTATCGTATCTATTTCTTCGTAAAGCTAGGATTTTATTCCACTACCTCCACTATTGGTGTACCACCACTATAGGAGCACTTACCCTATAAATGAGGAGTAAGTACCATGTTGAAAAAAAAATATTAACTGTTACTAAGCAGACCCACTTCTTTCGGATGCATTTAGACAGGGTAATGAAAATTAAAACTTGCATTCTTATGTCAAGATAGTGGAATACACCAACCAAGCTAATTTGTGCAGTATCGGATAGAGCAGCATCAGATCAAGACCGTGTTTCAATGGTTGCACCATCTTTGTAAGTAATTAACAAATGAAATCTTTTGATTTTTACAGTAAGAAAAATAATATTTTCCGGAGTGCGTATACTAATCTGTGCCTAAGGTTAAAGTTAAGAATGTTGGGAAGCAGCCTGCTGTAAATAGATGGGATTCAAAATATCATTGAACGTTAGAGTTTCTTTTGGCTATGAAACTGTGTTTCTGACACCACAATAAATCTATCACTCAAGAATTCTGGTTTATTCCTACAACCATTCAGGACTGAGTACCGGAATTTGAAAAAGGAAAACAGAAAATACGATTGGTATTTATACGCCGAGACATGGTTGACGTAAAGTTCTTGTCCTAAAATAAACATATCATCAGCCTAGTTTATATTAGCACTTCCAATGGTGAATCTTCACGCTTTGGTATTGTAAAGAGTGTGTTTTCATGAAGTTGTGTGGGGTAATTACACGAATTCCTATGTCTTGAGAAGTTAAGATTTTCAGGATTGCTGAGCGGCTTACACTTGAGACAAGCTTAAGCTATTGAAAATTACGAATACAACCATATAAATCTAGCCAATTGTTGTAAATTAGATATAAAAATTCCACCATTCACGATAAAAATCCGTCGGATAGAACAAAGACGAGAAAATCCGACGGATTTACTCGTAAATAAACCCAATTTTGTACTTACAGTTATCGTTTGACGGAAGGTTCCAACTTTGTAAAGTAGCAATTACAGACGGCGATGAGTTTTAAGATCAAATCAACCACTTCACACCACTTAATGTTTTATAAACTTATTTATCAAGCAGTTTGCACTTATTTTCGCTACTTTGTTCAGGATTGTAACGAATTTCGTTAAACCAGTTAAAATATGAATATTTTCAAAAACGGAAGAACTTCAAGTGCAAGATTAATTTTCCCAAAAATTATACTTTTTCGCACGATTCCACTGGAACTTGTTACGCTTTTTACTAAATAAACTATTAAGCTTCAATATGAACTAGGACGAAAGAAAGCACACAATTGCACAACATTTTCGTGGAGTAAACGGTTATTAAATATTTGTTTAAATTTTTCCTTTCCTCTGTTACCTTACATTCAACACTTAAAATACATTTGGCTGTAAAATTTCACTAAGTACAACTGTAAAAACACACACACACTGAAGGAACTTGGAAGGACAAATGGTTGGAACGGTCTGCACAGTGAGAAATTGGCGATAATCACTTTGTCGAAATACACTTTTCACAGTGCTGAAGCCAGCCGAGCATGGGAGAGATCTCGGCTCGCTCGTGTCGACCCAGGAAGGATACAGTTTTATCGTCCAATGGGGCCTTGCGGGTAGTCTTTTACCGGCGTCCTTGTCCTTGCCCTAGATTGGAACAGGCGGTGTTGGTGCCGGAGTGGAGCAATAAAATTTTACGATTTGTTATGATTGTCTATTGCGCCTGCAGCAGACCCTTCGGCTGCCGTTGGTGACGAAACACATTTAGCACGGGCGGCTCTCGAGCGATTGACGACTGCTCGTGGCGTACCTTCAAGCGGACGTTGGAACTTTGCTTGGCAGTTGTCACTTCGCTTGGTGAATATCTGCAGCGCTTATCAGGCCGGTACCATGCCGTGCCGCCCGTAGGGTGCGATGCCTGGTGCCGAAACCAAGGAATAAATCTCAAATCGAAGAACGGGTTGAATGTGCCACTCTAGAGACGCCGCTGCAGCAGCAGAGAAGTCACAACTCGCCTGCCAGTATTGTTTGATATTCTTCTATTTGTCCGTGTTTATGCCTTTCTAATTGATGTTTATTTCTTTACGATTTCTATCAAACTAAAACCATAAAATACGATTTCTTTTCTGCTCACTCTCGGCTGGCCCGGCTTCGGGCCAGTTGGTTGGTTGGCCGTGAGTCGTGGTCGTGTTGCGTATACGAGAGTCTGCTTCTTGGCCGATGCGCTCAGTAGTGGCTAGCCTGGGAGGGTCGGATCCATGCATGTGTTGCCCCTTTGGTGCTTTGGCTGTGTGCGTTCGGTTCCGACGGTGATGGATTGTCCCATCCCGGATCCCTGTCCACAAATCGCCTCGGCCAGAAGAAACAGACGATCGTTCGAAGCGGGACGGAGTATGGTCGCGTGAATGTATGCGAGCGGTATTTGCGCTCTACTCATATGTGAGTCGTCAGTTTGCAGCAAAAAAGTATACGGCAGTTTGAGACTCTGGCGACTCGGTACCGGATTTTCGGGTTCGGGGCCTCTTCTCCGTGTGGACAACCCATAAACCATACAACTGTGAGATTGGACACGCGGGCGCTTTAATCCGCGTTTCAGATGCTTTTTTCGTCTACTCTTACTCTCGCCGTCTATTCCCGAAGACGATTCTCTCACATAAACTATATTTCGAAAGCAACGGGCCACGGATGACTCGCGGAGGCGTGGGAAGGCACGGGTGCATGACGAACGACCCCGTGGTGCGGGCAGCCGACAGTGAGACAACAATAACAATCAATTATGTGATAAAAAGAGATAAACGCACAAGCATGGCACAATTCGCGTACGATTCGGATTCGAGTGCTTTGTTTTCGGTGTGTGCGGCGGCTTTAGAGCGACTTCGGTCGTAAAGTATACACGAGCGGACAAAGATTTACGATGAGAACTCTCTGCGCGGCGAACCCCGAGCCTTCTTTGATAGTGTTAGCGGTTGGCTCGATGTGTGAGTAGTTGGTTTGTTCAGAGGAGGAAGGAGGCTGCATCCAGTGTGACAGTCCACCCGCTCCTCAGGGTACGAGTCCTTCGGAAAGCGATGGTTATACGCACATAACTCACAGAAGACGGAGATAAAGCATGATTATGTTCTATCGGTCAGGTAGTTTCCCCTTCGACGAAAAGCGGAGCTCACCAGGACTTTGTTTTGTTTTGTGCAGGGTTGCTTCTTCGCGTGCACGTGCTCGCCCGTGGTCGCGTGAGCTCGCGCTTGTGTGAGTATGCCGATAGAAATAAGACTATTTCATTGTGCCACCGAGCAAAAATGCGATGTTCGGCAGAAGTGCTGAAACATTAAAATCATATGCTCAATTTCCCCTCTCGCAAGTGCACTCACACCGCCATAAACATTAAACCGTCGCGTGACGAACGTGAGCAAAACAAAGATGGTGACAACAAATAGGAGGAGCAATCGTCATAAACTATTCGAGAAGAAGTGAGAAGCGTTCCGAGCTGAGCAACAAAGCAGGACAAGGTGTATGCAAAACTGTGCAAGAAGAAAAGAGAGCGCGTGGGGCGGGTGTCCAAAAAGATGGATGGTCGGTACCAATGAGATATTGCGCTTTTATTCTATTCCGCCTGCACATAAAAATGTTATTTATAGCCAACCCACATTTTCGAGACGCTGCTCGCTCGCACTTTGTTCGCTCTCGCTTTTTCTGTTTCTCTTTTTCTCTTCCTCTCTTGTAGCTGAAGGTGAAGAGTTTCTTGCTCCACCGTGCACTACGAGCCGTGAGTTACTCTAAACGAAGATGGTACTGCAGAATTTCGTCCCGCACTGTAGGCTTTTTGATGACGAGTTTTATCGCGTGAGAGCGTGCAGATTGAGTACGTTAGAGTCGAAGGCAATAAGGAGGAACAAGGAAAGTGAACCAGCAGATTGGACAGTGTGAAAGCACACGGAAGTAAAACGAGGAAGTAACGATAAATTTTTACATACTTTATGAGTATGGCCAACGTTTCTGGCCTGGGAGAGTGCGTGGCATTTTGTTCTTGGTGCGTTGGCGGTGACGATTTCTTCGCACAGTGGTACATCCACAGCGCTAGGTATCCTATGATTTGAATGCCAGGTTTTTTGGACATCGCGACATCTACACTAGCCCTTTATTCGTATATGAACTAGAGCGAAAATTGTCTGAATACAACAGGATGGCTAACATGTGCCTAAGGGAGGGCGTGTTAGAGCATAACAATAAAAACTTATCATTACGTCTAGCTCTTTAGTGCATAAAGTGGATTCTCACTCACAAGTGTTAATTCTATGCTTTTATTGTACACGCAGTGATTGAGTGATAAAACCCAGAACTGTGTCATTCACTGTAGATTTTTTGAATAGCGTGCACGGTTTTGGCTGAAGCACACAATATAACCCTCAAATATGAACAGTTTGATTGTTTATTCAATTGGTTGTATTGATATAGAATTTGTGATACTGAAAAGATACATACCCAAAACAAGAAGCACTTATACGATAACAACGATTTTATCCAATTTTATATATGTCATTGGTTGCCGCGTTTGTAATTGGAATTTGCCAATTCAACCATAAACTAGAAACCCGGTTTAATATTGTATGTATACACATGAGAGATATTTAGAGTTTTGTAACATAGCTGGCGCACAGTAAATGAAGGCAATTTTGAGCTATTCTTTGGATGCCTGGATGCCTTACCTAAGAATCACATGTTTTTTTTAAATTTATATAAATCCGATACGTTTTAACATCCTTCAGTCTAAATATAGAAACTTGTAAAGAACCATGCAAACGTCAGTTTCAATTTGACGGCACGAAAATCCTAAAGACCACACACTATTCGCAAAACCAACATCGGGACAAAGAAAAGCTTCCTTTTGCGCGACACTCCTGTGGCCATTCATCATCGTGATCTCTTATGCAACCCCCGTGGCAATGTCATCCCTTTTGTTTTCCGCACCTCGGAATAGTTTTCCGCATTAACCACAACGACTCCTCTACCATCTTCGCTTGGTAGGAGGAGGAGTAATAACCACACAATAGAATCGTAATTTAAATAATCACGCAAAAATGACAAATGTTTCTTTCGAATAAAAACGGACCAGCGAATGAACGGAGTGCGATAAAAAATGCTACCCTTTCTCACCCACACAGATAAACTAAAAGACTCCTTGCTCTGTCGTTCGTTCTCTTTCTGCATTGTGAAATTGGTAACGAATGCACTGAAAGATTAAAACACACAAATGTCACACCACAATCCCTTGAGGAGCGAATTCTCGCGTTCAAAACAACCAAAAGAGCATCAAGCGTTTTGAAGCGTGCCTAAAATTTGTAATTTTAATTTTATTCACCCCAAACAGATATCAATTCGTATTGAAGTAATCGACTTCAAACAATCCCGTTGATGTTACTGTCATAAGATTGACGTACAGTTTTGCAAATTGCCAAAATGTCAGGCTGGTTCGAAACTTAGGCTTGCTCTTAGGCAACATTCCCACAAGTTATTCATGTTTGTGGAACACGCGTTCCAATCGGGTCATTTCATATTCAATTAATTCAGCATGACCTACCACAAGGACTTTATCGGCCACGCTTGCGAATTATTTGCTCAAATCATGGAAATGACCATTTATTCATTTGAAAGCTTCCCTACTTCTCCATCTATCCCGTTCCTGTCTTGTATGATTTTGCCAGAACAGTGTCAGGCGAATACCCCACAATTGAAAATTATCAGCAAATGAATGATAAACAACAAACGAAATCATTCGAACGTACATGAAATATGATGCTGGTGCTGTGTTTTGTGGTCTTCGATAATCGATACTTTGCACCGAACTTTACACACCTACAAACCGTAATCCGATCAAGCATGGTCAACGGGCGCTCATTGGTCAAATTATCCTAGCGCCAAGCATTACCTTTTCAAAGCAACAAAACGTTGTTCGGTAAAATGATGGTCTTTTTTGGATCGAAAGATGTCGTAGTAGCTGAGATAGATAGAGGTACATAGTTCTAACGAGAAGAAATAGATACAAACTATGATACAAAACTGAATCTATACCACGTTTATTAACCAGCCTTTCATTTGCATTAAAATTATTTCATGAAATTAGCACTTCGTACACTATTTTTGATAGATTCTTTTAAATCCGTTTGGCAGTGGGATTTTTTACATCTAACGAATGTTTTACATTACTAACCAAGTTCACTTCATTGGATGCTTCAAAGTAAATTTTTGTTTCATGTTTGATACATTTTTGCGCAGGATGTCTCAAAGAATTTATATATTTTACCCAATTTTTTTATTCGTATCACTCAACAGTACTCCCCACATTTTCAACATTTTGAGCAGCATGAAATGCAAACCTTGGTAATTTTCTGTCCGTTTCTTTGCGATGTTCGGCAAACAAAGATGAATAAATTATTGATCCCCGTATCGACTTCTATATAATTAAAACAGCGTTTCACTGGGCAATCAGAACCTGTTGTGTGAACGGATTTTCTTTAGCTGAAAGCGATTTTGTCATCGACTCGGCTCACACGTTTATCATTTCAGGTATTCAAAAGCGCACGAAACTTGAACAAAGTTGCGTGTTAAACCATTTCACATGCACAACACAAATTTAAGAACTGCGTCATTCATTGCTTCACCCGAACGTGGCTCAAATAAGACGGTTGCAGTGTAAAAAAAACTGTAAATTAAAGCTGTATCAAGTTATTGATAACCTTTAAAGTTACTTGCTCAGATTCTACCAGCAAAGCGCATGTTTGAGATGTGTTGATATACTTTTTTGTTTTACTTTGGACCTGTCCTCTTGTTTGCCTTTGGGTTGCCTCAAATAACGGTATCAAACTTAAATTGTTAAAGTAATCTAAATCTAAAACGATGTGTTTTGCTAATTTAATGAAATACGTTTTTTATGAATGAATGTGATCCACGTAATGTATTGCAATCATTCATCCAATGGGCGAACATGTTAGTTTAGTTAATTTAATAGCAAGTTATTTGGCAAAACTTATATTCTCAATATAATTACTGCTGAGATACTTAAAATTGATAAATAGAATTACATGCAAGACTGAGCCGGTCGAATATCTTGTTTTCTTAAATTCTACAGTGCATGAAAATTTTACCAAAATGTGTACCGCCCCAAACAACCTTTTTGGACGCAATCAACTAACTAAGGAAAACACGTAAGATGGCGTTCCACAAAAAAGGAAACGAAGCTACGGCTCCAAAACGATGGAAAATAAAACACCATAGTTCGGGACACTCCAAGAAGAGCGAGTCAAATCAAATAAAAAAGACTACAGAGAGTACAACCAAAAGAACAAAAAATATTAACAACGCCATAAATCATTAAAATATATGATGATTTTTCCTTCGCATTGCGTTCGCGACGTCGTTTACCGCACAACGATTTGCGGTCGTTCAAAAATGCCCAAGTGGAGCCGGATAGCCAATGCGCCCTATAGAAAGAGTGAGCAAGATAAATGTATTAAAGCGGGTCTGCGGAATTGGTGCCGGAACGAACGGTTTGGAGGTATCAAAAATTAAGACATTAGCCATAAAAGAAATGAAAATATTATAAAGCCCACGAACGAGTGATGTCGAAATGACGGGCAAGGATCGTAAAAGAGCGTTGCCTAAGAAGTCGGGGAGGGCGCTTGTACCACGATGATTTGAGTCAAACAGAAGAGAAAAGAAACGACCATGTTGTTTGAAGGAGCACAGTGTGTTTAGATGATGCAGTCTTCTATGAGGCAGAGTTATAACAGGTCAAACGAGAGGAAAGTGGAAAAAACAATTGAGTCTTTTTGGTGGTTTAAATATTTTCGGTACCTGCAGAACCAACCAACAGATAAATGCAAATTAAGGTGGTGAAACACTTTTAATGCCGCATCATTCGAAAATGCTATGTTTTATCCATATTCGGCTCTATTATGTTGTGTTATCAAGAATGCTAGAACAAAAGAAGGAACTTGTTTATTCTTTCTCACAACTAAAATGTTTATAGATGCAAGTGAAGCTTATATGGGCACTTTCCCATAATTTCTTTATCATAACCTTAACTTAACAATTAAAAACATGTGTGTAAAGATTCATTAACTAAGCTTAAGAATATAAATGCTTATCGGTCTCGTTGTGAGAGGTAAAAAGATCCTAAATACGCGAACTGAAGACCGTTTAAACTAAAAGATGGTTAACAACCAACAGGTACTGGATGCTCTATAATTCAGATAAAAGAAACGTAAGGCAGAGAAAACCATGCAAACTGTGCCTAGAGAGAGTTAGAGGTACTGGTGGAACTGGAACGTAATCAACCAACAACGGTAGAGTCACAGAGTCTTTCTGCATTTCAAGTTGGAAAATGTAGTTTTGATGTGGTTTTCCTCTTTCCCACGGCATTGGGAAAGTATTTGCTAATCTCTTTTCCTCATTCAGTGTTCTCTATGTTTCTTTCGCAATCTTACAATATCCCAACCCATCCAAGAGGGCCAATGGCTGGAGGCGTTTACGTTTCTCTTGGTGTCTAAATTATTCTCGGTTGTTTTTGGTTTATTTCGTTTAGTATGCTGATGTTATGGTGTTGTTGTTATGTTTGTGCGGACGATATAATTCCCAAAATATCCCCACCTATGGCAACGCTTACTGATGCTTGCCGGGTTTGTGCATCTCGTGCCATTCGTTCAGCACCCTTATTTCATGCTGGCAAACGCTAGTGCTGTCGATTGGTAGAATTAAGTGGTTACGAGTAGATATTGGTGTGCTTTTTGTACGTTCGTTGGCGATGAATTATAAGATTGCCTCCGGGTGGCATGAGTCTCCGTAAGGGCGCTGTTACGGAACCGCTTGTCAATTTTGAGAATAAACAGAGAGTAAAAAAAACTCATACAACATTGGCCAGTGAACGTTCAAAAGCTAGAATTTCTGCATTCCACCCGAAGCCAGCTTCTCTGAACAACTTTTAAGAGCTCATGAAGAAATGATATTGCCAAACCGTGTGTCAGTAACGTGGTCTCCGATAGGCCAACGAATATAGTATAACGCTTGACCTTCACATTATAATTCAGAACAGATCTGACAAAAGCAGTGCTGGAAGAAATTGACCTATTCATTTCGGGTCAAATTATCATAGTGAAATAAGATGAAAATCATTGTAAAAACCTAAGATCTGAACAACTTGGTATTGGTAAGGACAAATTGGGTTTACTATAGCGTTAATTTGTAAATTTGGTATACAATGCACTTGAAAATTTTCATACAACCATCAACATAAAGACAAGAAATATGACCTTAATCGAGGTCCAATGTAAAACTAGTTTCAAAATCGTTGTTTGATAAGATATTCACATTTTACAAATTCATTGCCAACATGTGCTTTTATCTTCCTCCTTCAAACTTCAAGTTTATTTTCATTTTTATTTTTAAGTTAAAATTTAAGTGTATTATCATTAAAATGACTCACCAACCAACGGATGTTTCCTTCCTTACTAATGAGAACAGCAGGCATCGGTCATTGTCCGTCTGAAGCTCCGCAAGCAACAGCATCGTTAGCCTCCATTTTCTAATTTTTACCATAAATCAAGACACTACGCAGAAATCCGTTTGGCGTGAAAATGATTATGCAATTATTCCAACATGACGTTATCCTTTTTTCCGTTTCCACGGCGAGAACACACGCGCGAATGGTGGTCGTAGCGCGCCTTCTGGCTGCCCCTGCTTTCCCGGGTTATATCCGTGACTTTTAGAACTTCGAGTGGGGAAACAAATGACTGTGTGAGCAGGCTGAACGCAAAGAGGACAGCATAGCATGTACACGCGTGAAGGATTGGCCGAATGTAAACTGTTTGAGGGAACTGAAATGTGGAAGAGCGGCATAGAAATGTAAAACCGCGGGTAGGAGATATTTTGAGAAGGATGAGCTGAAGAGGAAGGCATTAATCGTTAGGCATGAAATTCGATATTTATCCGGAACTGAAGACGAAATACAGACTCGCGCTCAAACAATAATGCAGGCTCGCTAAACTTGGCACTAAACAAGGGCCTATTTTTGACGGAAGGAGGCACGTCAAAGATTTACGAGATTTACTATTGCGCTCGAAGCTAGCATTACAGTTCTCCTTACGTTGGCTTCATGTCATTTACAGGATTTGGTTGGCAATAAATAAATAGTCTGTAAGTCACTGCAATTGTATTCTAAGTTCTCTTGTACAATTCATAGTAATTCTCAAATAAGGCTCGAGTAAAATAGTAGGGGCAATGTTAATTACGCTTCGGAATACTAAATGCTGGTCAGATTTTCAGATTCAGAATACTAAATGCTGGTTCGAATACTAAATGCTGGTCAGATTTAGAAAACTATACCTTTATCGAAAAAACCTATGAAGAGCTAATAAGAACGAAACTTAAAAAGGTTCAAAGTTTTCAACTTATAAATAACCTCTAATTGCCATTGACATGTTTATCTGCTTGTTAGTATGCTAAATTTCATAGTGAGGGCCGAGAAAATGCGTACTTTTGTGAATATATCTGTTTATGTTTATTTACAGGTTACTTTGTATAACCTGATCCCAAAGCATGACAAGCCATCCTTTTAGAAATAAATTCAAATTAAGCAAGAAGTGGAACCGTGTAATGAAAACTGGCAGGGACCAACCTCGGGAACCCTTACTTACAGGAAAACATTCGTTGAGTGGTAGGTGTGAATTTTTCCAAATTTATATTTCGACATTTGTCCTTGTAGGTCTCATGTACTACCATAACAACGACCAGAGACTTGAGAGCACCTTTCATTACCTGAGGTGCGGTGTGATTTTTTTTGTTTGCATTCTTTATGTGAAACCGCGAAATCATAATTCTTTATTACTATAAATTATCCCAACTTTTTATGTTTAATTCATGTTTGCTCTTGTGTTTACGACTGTTGATGACTAATTATCACAGTGGATCTAATAAACATGAATTTATAATTAACCGTGGATGTAGTTGCGAAAGCGAATCCAGTGCACGGAATACTGGCAAGCACGTTGGAAACTACAGTACTACAGTACTTCGAAGGAACACACAAGTGGTTCACTAATGTACTCTTAGGATGCTGACTGACTGTTTTCTTATCATCGGCGTCACAAGGGATGGTAATGCCAAGAGAAAAGTGAGAAAATTAGATCAACGGACATTTTGAGGATGACAGGCGTCGGCGGTAGAATAGAGTAGAATTCGTTGGCTCCGGTTAATACCATAACAGTGTATACTTATAGAAAAGGATAGGAGCGAAGTGGCCCAAGAAAAAGAAAACAGTTTTGCAGAAAAATATAGAATCTATCTTTTTACCGTAAGAAGCTATACATCAACTTGATTTATGACCTTAGATACGACAGCTTAAATTGCATCTCACACCGCCGAAAAATGAAATTAAACTTCCTCCGTACGGGCTCCGTGCCACCCCGGCTTTGGCACGCACACTGTTCGCCTTCTTCCGGTCCACTCGAATATCCTGAGCCTCCCTACGTCTAGCCCTAGCTCAGCGACGCATGCCAGCTTTGGGAGAAAAAGAATGTTTCAGAAGAAAAAGCTAAATAAAA
Source organism: Anopheles sinensis (assembly GCA_000441895.2). Lineage (NCBI taxonomy): Eukaryota > Metazoa > Arthropoda > Insecta > Diptera > Culicidae > Anopheles > Anopheles sinensis. The sequence continues at coordinate 528,525 of KE525233.1, read as the reverse complement.
ACCAAGACGCCACAAGGCGCACACATAGCAGATGACCTTCCTTTCATCCCATAAGAAGTGGTGAGGAACGAGGAAAGGGAAAGAAAAATCACCTCAAGCTTAGACGTGAGCGACATCGATGGAATGAATAAGCAATATTTACCTTCCTATTTACTTACCCAGTATTTTATGTTCAAAATATAACCGCCATATTTTATTTTTGTCTTAACTCAGGAGTACAATTTTATCTACTCTTATAGAGCTTATTTTATTTTTTATAAATCTAAGTCCAAAACTTTGAATATTGGGCATGTTCGAAAAAGCCCCTTGAACAAAATATGAATAGCAATTATAAAGAATGGTGGTATCGTTCCTCGTATTAAAAGCAGTATTGATTCTCGTATTAATGAAGGCAGTCAAATCTAATCGATATTTTTGTTTGATAAATTTTGTTATCTATCATTTGTTGTTATCTCACATCATTACTAAAAAAAATATTGTAGGCTATAGAGAATTCACCCTAGCATAACTCATATCCCCAAATGGAACTATTCCCTTGCTATTGGAGTTATCTTTATAACTATTTGGATCAAACATATATTCGTTTTTTCCTCAAGAGCTCCGCTAGCAATGTTCGTTGTCGTTAAAGTTTCATGAATACATCTACAGCATCGTAGAAAATAAACACAACTAATTGTACCCTGGAGGGCTCAAAGAAATGCCAAATACTTCTTCGACGAACATATCAATTGGTTTTTGTCGGGACCCCATTTGAGATACTCATAACCGAGTAGTAAACATTTTCGCCTAACTTGTTTTTGAATAATCGTTAAAATATTAAGCACCCATATTGTGGTTATTCGTTAAGCTACTCTTGAACTATAAAAAAAGGCAAAATCGATTACATTTGCTGGGAAAATATCATGACCATATCAAACCACTTTACTTTACTGAGAAATGTATGGGCTTCCAAAGAGTTATAATTTATGCCCATTTTTCAATATTTGCCACCGCCCCCTGCAAACTTCCTGCTTCGCCTAGAATGCATTTGAGCATCCCAATCCTAAGAAAAAGGCATATTTTCCAAACCATTTAGGACCAAAAACAGTATGTAAACTATTCATTCTATCTCACCCTATCATCTTTAGCTCTCTGCTCCCTAATGTCGTCGTCACTCCAAACCGAAGTGCATGGCAAATGAAGTGGTTTTCACGGATCAATGGCATGTTATTTATTTCATGCTCGAATTGAAATGAGACGCGGTTTGTCGCTTATTTTTTGGATGTTTTCTATTTCGATTCAGATTTCCATTTCGTTCCGTTTTCAGCTTATTTTTTAGCACCCTGCCATGTGTAGCACATGATGATTTACCACTTTAATCAACCACCAGGCATCGGCCTCACCGCTTACGCTCACAACCCGTTGGAATTGTTTATTAGATAAAAATAATTAGAATAACGGCAACTACTGTCATCGGATTCCATTCCCGGTCTCGTCCATTATTCATGCCACCAGAACGCCTGACGCTTGGTATTTGACCGGGAGAGGAATTCCAGTGTAGAGCTTCGAAGGGTGAGCGAGTTGTATTTCAGGAATACAATTTTCCTGTTCGTTTCGGATCCTGGGATTTCTCGCCTAGCCAAACCGCGACACCCGATATAGAGTTCCCCGTGCTCCAGTTGCTCCAAATACGAGTTTGTGACAATGGAACAACAAAATATTATCATCTGCCAAAGCGGCACAGAGGTTCAGGAAACCCGGAGCACGACGCAATGCAATCGGTTCAGATCCGGAGTATTTCCGGAGGATCCAATTCTGGTGACGGCTGATTTTTTGGCTCGCATTTTCAACAAATGCACGGTGCCATAAATCAACTGAGAGTCATTCATTTTTCATGCTTGCATCCCGATGGCGATGGCTTTGAGTTGCAATGGCCGACTATGACCAGGTTCTCATTCACTCTGGTTTTCCCTTGCCATACCGAGGAAGAAGTTTGTGTCTCCGAACAAGTCCGGTGTGTATTAGTAGTGGCGAGTTCATGTGAATCCTGGTTGCCGGAATTAATCGATTTATGAACATTACACCGTAATTTATGATTTCGAAAATAAATTTTGCACCCTACCTTTTCTAGCGAATGAAAAAAACAAAATAAACGACAGGACAAAGCGGACATCAAAAGGGTAAGAAATAATTTTGGTTTGCATCACCAACATCGCCACTTGGCCCAGTAATGGTCGGACAAATTGTTTTGATCAGTGTTGGCAATAAACAATCAACAATGTTGTTTTTTTATTTCGTTTGAATTTAGTAGAATATGCTTGCAGTAGATTTTTGTTTACATGCATTGTGAAATAAATACAGGCTGGCCTCGCTTTATGTCACCTTATGGGACAAATTGGTCTGATTGTGTGACAGCGATGTAAAAGCGAGGTCGGGCCCAAAAACTTGCCATGTTTCCTACGTTTATACTACCTACTCAAGGCTTCCGTTTATAAGTCTATGTTCGACTCTTCTGTCATACAAATTGCATAAAATCGTATGAGTAAGAACAACGCACGCTACTACAAACTAGCCTCGAACGATTTGTCAAACGGCGTTAAGTGAGGTAGACGTAAAGCATGGCAAGCCTGTACTTTACACGAATGATTGTTACTATGTTTACGATTTTTATTAAAATTTGAGAACCTTTAAACTGTAAAGCAAGCTGGAATTGAGCAAAGAACGTAACAACTTGTTACTATGTTATGCATTTTAAAGTAAAAGTTAATTTAAAGATAGTTGAATATATTCAATTTACAACATGTTTTTGGGCGCAGTTATTAAATTTTCATTGATTTAATGTCGTTGGGAGACTTTGAAAAGGCAAAATTAGTTTTAAAAAATCCGATTAAACAAAAAATGGAAACCGGCAAACTCATTCAAAAGAAATTTTGCATAAGTGAATTGTCAAATCTCTCGCAAAAGGAGCAGGTCTACACTAGACGGTTTCCCCGGAAAGGGCACTTTTTGCGTCCTGGTTACCGTAAAACGCCATGAAACACATCTTAGCTGAAGAAAGATGAAGCAGCTACTGAATATAGCCACGAACGATCAATTTACAAATTTATTCTTTACCAAGGAAGCAGTTGCAGTCCGTAGTTTGCTGAATGTGATGCCGCAACTTATCGTGGTTTATCAGTTGAAATACAAAGCTGAAGATAAAATTGCTGCAATACTTCGCATTGCGAGGTGACTCCATTGATTTCGGTTTGAGGCACCACAGACACTAAGCTGCATCCACTGAAGCACTTTTCCGAAGAAAAACAAAACCTTTTCCTTACTGCGAACCAATGCAAACTTACCATACCGTAGAAAAAGCTGGAACGGTCGTGGCTAGAAAATTTATGAGTCAATTAAATTAACATTCTTTTGCATTTCTTTCACCACGATGTTCTATCTATCTTGCAATTCTACCGACTTTCCAAAACCGATATTGCCAGTCGAAAGTAGAACGGCGTGTGATTTTTCTTTACGAAACTTTTCAGTCCTGTGAGCCGGTAATTTCCTGGGACGAATGGGATTGAACAAATCCATCCTGTACTGCTATACGATACCAGAATGATATCGTTTTTGTTTATTAAGTACATGTTTTAATGTTGGATCCGAATAATTATAGAAAACCTATCGCTACATACTATGTCCTTGTTGTTCATTTGTTTTATTGTAAAAGTAAAGGTACAAATGTATTGTAATGTAATTCTATTTCGAAAGGAATTCGTACGCTATCAAGGGTTAAGCGATTGAAGAGGCTTTGTGTGCTTCTTCTGTTGCGCAATCTATCAACCTGTATCGCCATAGTTCACCCTTCCATGCAGACCATCCTTTGACGCCTCAATCAACCCCAACCAAAAAAGGCATAAGGTCCATATAAAAACATGGAAAAGAGTCGTTAAAACAGTAATATCTCTTAAGAAAATGACAAAACTTCCTTAGATCGCTCACAACTTATTGTCACCTTTCACAAGAAATAGTGGAAAAACATAAACACATCCAAACATTAATCTTTAGGATGAAAACAAATCACCATTCTGAATCCTTTGTTTCTAAATTCTCTCGTTGTAAAGATTTTTTATCGAATGAGATGCAGATTCATAGGCTAGGTTCCGTAACGTAAATAGATTAAAATGTTTATTTATTTAAACAGCTTTTCAATTGAAAGACAAATTTAAAAGCAAGGTATGCTGCAAACGATTCATTGAATAGCTGTACCCTTTTGGATGCTGGCATAAAAACTTCTATAATGCAAGATAATAAATTGTGCGACATCTACCTTACCTACTTACGTACGACTTTCGAATAAAAGACAGAATTGTTAACTTAATTGTTTATCGTTTGAAAGATAACAAATTTGCAAGCATGTTTGCACGATCAAAGGTAGACGCGCAAGGAAGAAAAGGAAAAGAAATGCAAAAGATAAAAAGAAACACACAAAAGAACAGGTACAAACTGGTCTTCATGGAATGCATGTGACGCCAGCGATGCGTGCGTGTTCGATCCTCCCTGGCCACTTTTATGCACTGATGAAGACCTACTGTAATGAGCGCATAAAAGTATTGTAAACAAGCCTGTGGAAATGCTTCTCACGCGACATTCACGTCCATGTTTAGCTTGCAACATAACTCTTTACCGTCTTCTTTCATTCACCTTGTTGACCCAGTGAAGACGGTGACTTGGTTTAGCATTGCTAGAAGGGAACGAGCTGGTGATTCGACCAGTGCATGCTTAAACGTGCTCATTTTATTATTAGCTGCTCCTTCATTTAGCCTCACCTTCGCAAAAATGGCCTTACGCCATCCGCAAAAAAAAGGTGTTGATCGTCGTTTAGTTCACGGTAATAGCATTGTATCTTTGCATTCATATAGTAAATCTGTTGTTGCAGCCCGTTTTTTATGTGTTTTTGTTGCGACGTTGTTCATTCTGTTGTATAGACTTTTGTTCTACTGTTTTTCACGAGTTCAGCTTGAATCTGAGATGAATCACTCAAGTGTAAGAAATCAACACACGCTACATGCATTACTTTTTTGTCGTCACACGCATGGCGTCGAAGTGGAAGGTGAACTGCAACTGACAAAGAACACAGAAAAACCACAGCAAGAAAGACGCAAAACCAGCCTTCATATAGCAGAGACCCTGAAGTGCTACATATTTAGTGCCCTAGACCAACTGTGTCAAACTCATTTCATGAGCGGGCCGCATTTATACTTCTCCGATAATTCGCGGGCCGCATTTATACATTTCCGATGATTCGCGGGCCGCAAAGTTGAATAGAAAATCAACATGGCTCAGCAAAAATCGGTTTAAAAATGTACAAAATTTCACTTTCGATGTCTTTTATTTACTTCTACAGTTTGCAAACTTAACGTACTCAGATGATTTAAAAAAATATGCAATTTTTCGGTAATCAATTCTTAAAATAATAAATAATAATTCAAAAAATCAATCTCAGTAAATTCTCGCGGGCCGCATCCAAGGTCTAAAAGGGCCGCATGCGGCCCGCGGGCCGCCAGTTTGACATACCTGCCCTAGACCATCAGAATCAATGAAGGGTAAATAAAGATCTAAGGTAGCGTTTCTGTTTTTGCATGCATTACAAAATAGTATTCAGATACCTTGTTCTTGTTTTGTATATAAAATTCGAGAGGTTTACTATATCGGAATATATCATCACCATCATATAAAATAATCTCAATAATAAATTTTTCTAATTTTCGTCGGAAAACTAACTCTCCATTTTCACTAACTTATGTGGCTGATCTGTTGCATACACCTGTTTGATGAGTGTGATCAATTGATTCTTTGACAGTCCAGTTCTTTCTTACATCATCAAGGCCAACGTGTATCCTCACTCTTACTGAACGTACCCTAATAATTTCCAAGGTTGTGTTGACCATCAATGGTGATCTCTGGCTGTCTTGCAGCAAGTGCTTCTCTGCAGCATGACTTTAAGCAATAGCCGCAATCAACCCTCAACAAACGACCTATCAAACCATCCCTTTTGTACCAATCGATGGCTCGTCCTTGCCATGGGAACCAACAACGTTGCCGAAAAGTCAAAGGCACAGACGGTATTTTGATTTTATGGTGTCATAAAGCCATTTAGTACCCATGAAATGACGAAATACGCCTTGTAGAATTTTCTTGTTTGTTGCAACAAGTCGCTGTCTCTTTTTTCCTTTCCCACAATTTCCGTGCTTCGCTGAGGCATATTCGAATACTTCATTATGCATGTACATTTTTCTCGTACTAGATCTTTCTCCTGTTTACTATGTAGTTTTACATTTTTTATCCTTTATGTCTCCTAAACTATTTCTAAGATAAGCATTATGAGCCCTTAAACATAACAATAATACACAGGTATTAGTACATGTTTAGAGCGTGATTCCCCTTTACTATGTAAAATTATCAGGTCCTTACTTTCAAAACTTGCATTGCATCTCCTTAGCATGAGAGTGAAAGTGGTCATACTGACGTGCAATATGTCGGTAAGTGATGGTTCGGCAATGAATGAATATATTGAAAGCTTGCAAGTGAGCAGATGACGGTTATGACGCGTTTAAGTGTGCATTTTACAACTCAAACAAATCACACATCGCTTAATCAGTAAGTCGTATTGCTAGTCTCTTTCGTCTGGGTGGTCTCATTATCTCCCAAAAGCCTTTTCCATGGGCAGATGCTGCCACGAGTGGCTGAATAAGTCGGGAGGTCACATTCAGGTCTCGGCGGAGGAACACAAGAGAAGTCCTTCCCCTCTTGCTCCAAGGCAAAGAACGAGAACGAGCAAACAGAGATAGCAAGCACCGCGCAGTGTTTGGCGTATCAACAGTTGTTCAATAATTAATTTTCAGTAATTATAATCTCGTTCTTGCTCTACCCTTGGTATATGTGCGCTGGTGTAACGGCAAATGTGCTAGCAATCGTCAACCCCCGGTACGTTGCGTATGTGTTAGTGTTAAGGTTCTGTTACATCTAACTGCCCTCTGTTCGGGTGGTTGTCCTACGCCGGCATTTCAGATTACTAGTGACGACCACTTTCTAGTTGGCTAGAATGGAGATACGACGCAAGCAGCAACGCGTAGAAAGATCCCATTTATACCGTTGAAAAAGTTTGTCTTCCGTTCTGTTCTGTTCTGTTCTGATGCTCGCCAGAGCAGCGTAGAGTTGGTTGCCCGTTCATAGGTCACCAGAATTTTCACAACCTTTGTTAGGACTTTGTGTCATTTCCGCATTTCGGTTGGCACAGTATTCATCGGGTGGCCTAAAACGCGGGAAAATTTCAAGCAATCGTCACAGTGCTGTTGGAAAATAGGCCACAGGATTAAATGCAGACTGTCGCTTTCAGTCCCATACACCTTCCAGCAAGATGCTGTGAATTGTGATTGTCTGTGCTTCTCCTTCGCCGATGCTGACGTTGGTATTGGGTCGCCATAGAACCTGTCGGAAAAGTTTGTACCGATCTTTACTGCTAAAAAATTATTTCAAAATGATTTACGACTGTTTTCTTTATGAGTTGTTTTTTTATTTTTCGTTGGCGTTCTGTGCATTCCACTTCCTTTTTCACTGACTGAGCTGCGTGTTGTATTTCAATGTATGTGTGATGTGCTTTTTTTCATTTTCTTCTGCTATGGCACAAACTCACCTCTCAAATGTCGCACTCCAAGAGCCAAGTTTGCACTGCACATTTCGCGCTAAGAATTTTTGATTTACGATCCGTTGCATCTTTGGTAAATTTTAAAAGAAGATGGTGCCATAGCGAGCAGCGACGGACTTCGGAAGTAACTATCTTGTCAACCCACAGCAGTCCGTTGCTGTGTGTGGTTTGTTTAGGCCAGTCGATGTTTATGGCACAAATAGCAACGTCAGGTATTTTTTCAAAATACCTTTAAAAGCGCACTGCAGTTGCCAATGTATGAATGTATGTATTATATAAATATTCTCTACGAATGTTTTTTTTATTCAAGACAATGTTTAATTATTTTTTTTTAATTTTGTCGATGGTTGTGTTTTTACAACAATTGTTTTATTCCCATTAATTATCAATATTTTGCCATGTTATGTAGAAGCGATAAATAGTCTTAAATAACTAATTTTTCAATCACTAATGTATTACCTGGGGGGTGCCCATGGCGCAGTGGTAGCGCAAGAAAACACCACGCCGTAGGTGTGGGATCGAATCCCGAGTCTGGCACCCCCCGGTATTACGAACGGCTGACCACCGATCTAATAATATACCGTCCTTCGGTCACAGTAACTCTCTTCGGAGAGAGGCCTTGTCCCACTTGGGGATGTTGAGCCACATAAGAAGAAGAAGAAGAAGAATGTATTACCTGACCTATACTATTACCTTCCATTATCAAAAATGCTTAAGGATTATGGAATTTACTTAATGAAGATGTTATAATAATCGGGGGCTAAATCTTCTAATAAAAACCTTTTTTGGGAGTATTGCTGTTATTTGATTTACTATCAATCTGGCTTCATATTGCCTCGCTGTGCATGTCCATTATTTTTTTTGATGATTGTTATATTAACTTTATTATCACAATTCATGAGCAGAAAAATAGTTGGATTTTATATATTTGAATGTGCGTATTGTTTGTTTATTTAATATGTAAATACCATTCAATCATTTTTTACGTCATAAATTGCATTAAGCGCAAGTCATGCAAGTTACTTGCATACCAAAACATCGTGATTTTCGAAGGTGACTATTTTACAGAACATACGTCGTTCAATTGGCGCCTTGATTTTCTCATGGTTTGGAAAATTGGTCTTGTTTGCACGCCGTATACAGAATGTGCGCCATTCTCGATCGTCATTAATGGAACGGATGAAAACCACACAGAAAAACAAAACCAATTGCAGTAATAAACAACGAACAAAAAGAAACAGTCAAGTGTTCAATAACAATAAATCATTCAACACAATTCATCTTCGCACATTTGCCTCGTTTGGTGACGCTTGGCCACAATTGCATTCGAACCGGACATAAAGCATTCTAAATATGAATATAATCTCGCAACACCACTCCTTTTGATACGTTTCCCTCTCCCTTTTGTCAACAAACACCCATGCAAGAGTTAACTCGAAAAGAAAAGACCAAGTAATTTTAATTACGCATTGTTACTGAGATTCGCGAAGTGAATTAAAATGCCTGCCTTTGCCTTTTGCCATTCCATACCATCGAGCTTCCCTTTTCCTAAAGTGTCCAAAGCAGTCCGGCCGCGGCTGTCATGTACGGTGCGTGCATATGTTGCGCCCTGTTTGGCCGGTCTGTGCTCGGTTCCCGTGCAGGTACAGGTTAGCCACCAAAACCCGAACCTCTTCGCTGAATCAGGAAAGTGTTCGACAGTATTACTTATTCAGGTGCAGTACGTTTGCTAAGCATATGTATTTGCGAATCGCACCGATTCTGCAATCCAACCTTCTCCCCCTCCTAGGTGCCCGTTTGTAGACGAAATAAAACTTGTGGAATTCGCTGATGGACATATGTCCACTCTCCCTCGTTGGTGGTGGCCGATTTTGGCCAGTTCACTCACGTAAACTTTTAATTTGGTTAGTGATAGTTCATACGAACGGCATGTAACGAGACCGAATCAGGCACGACGCACTCCGTGAGTAGAAATACCAACCATAGGCATCCTGTATTCCCTCCGACTACCGATTATCAAGGTGGATCAAACATTTGTAAATCAACTTATCAATCATGTTCGATCGATGGTTCGGTACTAGTCAACGCCAGCTGATACGTTGTGTGTCATGTATCGATTACATGTTTGCATGTCTCTCGGTAGTGTGACACGAGCGCTTCAACCATGATAAAAGCTCAATCGAGAAGAAATTCGCATTGTAAAACTATAAACAAGGAGAAGAACATTTTCCTTGAATTAAGAATTGATGTAAACTTTTATTGGATTGATATAGTGAATGACGTTGAATGGCAGCAGTTTTATTTGAATGGACTGAATTGGAAAAAAAACTGAGATTTGAAAATTGAATTGAATTTGAACTAAAGTATAACGTAGTGCTTTACTTTATCATTCGTACTATTCTTTACTGTTCGTTGTTTTAAAATCCAAAGCAAAACGATCTGTTATTTCTTACTCTGTTCTAGAAAACCAATTGCCGTCGGCAAATTTCAGGTTGATCGTTCCCGTCGGCCATTTGTTATGGTTAGAATCGTTCATAGACTAGTATCATGGTTCGAATGGTTCAATGAAAATGAATCTCCGAAGTAATAATTGAAAAACTAAAACGTTGCCTTGATTTTCACTGGTATTGATGATAACACCGATCGACGAGGAAAATAACGACCTTCTCTGGAATTCCTGTAAGTAACTGTCGTAACAATTATGAGAACGATCTGAAAATCCTTTTAACTGCGGATTGACGACGCCATAATTGTGTTTACTCGCTAGTCCCGACCCGAAAACCTCCATACAAAAGCAGCCATCGTCGTCTTTTCCTCGTGGTTCGCAAATTCCATAAACATACACTCTCACATTACTCACACAGCTGTCGGAATTACTCCATCACGAAAATACGAGCAAAACAAGAGTTCCCTGCCTTTCCTAGGGACGAACCCCTAAGGACATTGTATTTCTCCCTTCGATAGTATTCAGCCATACTTGTGTTCTGATTCGTTTTGCCTCCATACTGAATCCTATACTCAAACGGTGAATGTCCTTTCATGTTAGTGCCCCGGAGCTCACGAACACACACATTGATGCACTTCGGTGGAACTCAGCGCACACAAGTCCAGCTGTGTTCTTCCCTTCGACAATGTTTCCACATCGTAAATTGAACGGCGGAGTATTTCAACTGCGCCTTGAGGGAATTCCGTCAACTAGAACACACGTGTGCCGACGGCGCTCACTGAAGGAGGAGAATGCTGAGCAAAGACCCGCTGCCTCGCACCAACGCACCCCTTCTTTTAGAGGCGGACACTTTTATTGCTGTACGCGTCAACGCAGTCACTCCGTCCTGGTCGCGCCAAGCTGATTTACGAGCCGGGTGATCGACTTGCCGTCCTTATTATTTCCCCATCCGTGGAGGGCACGATAGAGCTGTGTAGGTGCCGTTGAGGATACGTCTAACACTGCTCGTCCAGTGGTATTGGTGCCGACCTCATAAAGCATCTTCTGTCGGTCATAAACCATTTTAATGGGTTCTCTCGCGCCCGGAAAATCCATCTCCTTCGCACCTACGTCACGCCATCGGACTCTCTGTCTCCTGCCAGCATCGGTCAGCTGCGCGTGATCTGCGTTCGAGCAACTTCCACTGAGGGCCAGTGTGCTGGAGCCCATCCGACGCTACAAGCGTGGCATGAAAGTGAAATCTACAGCACGTTGTTGGTCCTTGCGTTCACTCGGCAGTCGTCGCTCGGAGGAGAACCACAAGCCGTCCGATCCGTGCGACAGTTGTCGGGAACGACGAACGTCTTGTGCGTTGCGCCAAGCAGGAAGCAAAAGGGACGCGAATTCTCATCGCGAGGGCGTATGGAGTGTGGTTTCTACAGAGCATTTTGGGTGGAATGATTAATGACCCACAAACGCTTCGCTGTATCACGGCTTGCGGAGGGGCTTCTTTATTTTCATATTCTGCAGACGTGGTCACGTTCTCTCAGGACGCGGCAACAAGCGGAATGGTCGTGGTGAAGGTGTACAAAATATTCCGAATGAGGCATATTGTGGCTGGAGCTGGTGACGAATTTATGATTTTAAACTAATTATTTCCTGAATTTGCATTATGAATTTATTACACGCCTCTCACAGCCATTTGCGCACATCAAGCCCTAATTGACGCATACGAGATGTTTATTTTCTTTTGTACCCCTAGGAAGTAAAAAAATCCTGCCGAAAAAGCAGTGGTATAGTCGACTGCATAATCACAAACACAAAATCTATATTGAAGAAGCAGAAGAAGCAGACTAGGATCCAAAGAAATTGTTCAGAATCGACAAGCAAAAAAAGGCTTGAACATATTTTCTTTGAAATCGTTTTATTATGCGTGAGGATTTGATTTAATGACTTCATTTCGCGCGATCAGAACTCAATTCTTTCCAAGTGACATGAATAATGGATATATCAGCCCTAGTTTTTTTGGAAACCCCCGCGTTTACAAACACGCGTTGCGTCATTCGGGGTTTCCTCGCAAACTATGTTTTACACCCTCTAAATTTCTTCAGTGGTTTAGTGTGAGATCAAGCATTCGAGTTTGATTGAATGATTAATGAACCAGAATCGGTGGGGACCCCGTTTCCGATGCAGATGTCTTAGATTAAACGGAGATATTACCAATTAAACACCCACCTACCAGATAGTTATCACAAACCACCGATTCTGCGGCAAGGTAAGGAATTCTAATAGCCATGATAATATTTTTATTGTTATTATTATGGTCTGCTTTGGAGCATAATGTTTCCTTGAACCATAGGTTAACTGTATCACCCCTATGTATTTCAATAATTCGGGTATCTTTTAAAAAGTTATTAAAAACCAGGTAGTTTCTAACATCAATAACCACTGTAACGTCACTATAACGCTCATTATTTAAATAACCACTATAACGCTTATGAATTAAAAGCTTTCAATGCTAGAACATTCGTTACGATTGTAACATAAAGAAAGGAATTATTCAATCTCTAGCCCCATATTTCTTCGAGATATGTAAAGCACATTTCTTATCCCAAAACGAATTTTCCGTTAATTTTATTTTCTTTCCGCACAAAGTAATTACAATGCACATAGCAAACCATTAGCGCTGCACATGATGTGCAGAAAAAAATGCACCATATACTAAATTGCTTCAAATTAACAATGAACAAATTGGCTGAAGCCAAAGAGGTGATCTCTGCATGTATGCCTTTGTTGATTCTGTTCTTGTTTTTCTTTGAGTGTTTTATCGTTGATGCTGCTCTTGCATCGTCTTGCAAGGCCATATTCGTGCTTCCTTTCTTGTAACATTGTAAAGCTTACCATACCACAACGTGTCGCTTCTACTCTTCGATTCCAACTGACCATCCAGAACCAAGTTTTTCTGGATCCGATGGTTAGCACATTACCTTTTTTGCTAAACACTGCGTTGTTTATTTCTTTTTTTTCAATTTCCTTTTCCTTGCTTTCTCTCTATTCTGGATGCGCGACGCTCGTTTGAACGGTAGCCAATCTTTCCAAGCGTAGTCCAAGGCTCTTGGATAAAGCAGCCCTTATAAATTATGCAGGTTCCATTGGTTTCGCAGCCTACCTTGGTCGGTACCAAAAAGTCCCTCACAGATGTTGAATGCAACAACAAAACAGAAGCAAATAAAATAAAAGCCGAACAATACGAACTGAAGGATAAATGTTGATAAAACACATTCGCACAGAGTGTTTGCTGATCTTTTCTTTTATTCAACCCGAGCTCGTGCGATTGCCTATGTGACTTGTTTCTTCTCGTTGACATTGTTAGCATGCCAGAGAAGCGACAGTCGAGTGTGACGACTGCCGCCACGATTGACGAGTGACAAATGGGAAAATAAAAGGCGATCCACTTGATTGAAGAGGTTCAATGGAGACGGATGCGCTGACTAAACAACCAGGTTTGATCAGCTCGTTGTCTCGTCAAGCTTCATTTGTTCTGTTAGTTTGAGTATTGTGGAATTCGAGAATGTGCAAAACACAAGACCCTCACAAAACAGACGACTACGGCAGATGATCTTCGCTTCTACGGATTCACGATCAAGTGAATGTCGTATATTTGCAACACTTGTTTTGTTCAGTTCTTTTGCCTTTTTTCTAAACTTTTCGTGCAATAAATGTGTATAGTGTTCTCATTCATCTTTCTACATGTTTGTTGTGCTGTAATAAACATACGAAGAAGAGCCTTTTTCTGGAAAACGAATATTTACTTTTTGTAAATGAAACAGAAAGAAACTCTTTCAGCTGAAACCATATTTTGATTACAAATTCAAAATTACCACAATCATAAACTATACCGCGAAACCATTCTAAAAGTAAGGGACATAAATTCAACTACAGGCAAAAGTGTGAGTATGCAATACACCAATTTGAAGGCAACGCGATTCTTGGCTCATTTTTTTCAATTGCGCAAACTAACCGGCTCCCGGAAGATGAGTAAATTTTATTTTAAAATAAAAAATTAAAAAATATTAATTTAAAATTAAAAAAATAGCTTTCTCTATGATATGATATAGCTGGTTATACATAAAACTATGATGCATACAAAACAGTCACACTCAATCTATTGGATTGAAAAATAAGTTCTACTCCAGTTGTAACAGATTTCAATATTTTATATGTATCATCTGAAAAGCAATTTTTACTAGCTGAACCTTCTTATATCCCAATGGTAAAAAACCATAATCAAATCTTTTGATCATGAGGCTAAATATGCAGTAACGTTAATAAACATGCAATTTGTTCAGCATTTCAGGCACTATGCACAAAAATTTGAAACATATCTGTTAATAACCGAGGATACTCATAATAATTGTAGTTATAACAACAATCTTACACTTGCCATTGAGTAGATCTGCTTTTACAAATAAAAAATTGTTTCAGCATAAGGAGTGAAAAGGAAATACGAAATCAACCTGATATGAAAATATCCGAGCCTTTTCTCTTTGGGCAGGCTTTCCTTACTCGCCAGGGTTATTCTGTTTCAGTTACGTGGCATGACTTATTTATTTGTTTTATATTCCGCAATTTATCACATTAAATTCACAGTGGTAGAATCAGCCCAAGGACCGATTCCATGCCGGCAGAGAATTATTGTTCGGCAATTTGATCGAGTACAGGAAATTTCATATTCTGCGGTACATTTCCGTTGGATAATATTGGAGTTTGCCCTACGTAAGAGAAGCGATGTATGCACAAAAAAAAGTTTATACGGTTAATGTGAAAAGTTGGTGAACTAACCAATTGAATTTTTAAAATACGTTTTCAATTTAAAAAAAATTATTCTCTCTGATAGAAAACCCTAGTCCGAGATGATATGAAGAAAGTTTCTCAAGGAAAACAAGTGAATGCAGGATTTGTCAACGAACGGGTAGAGCAAAGCGAGGGGATACTCGAGGTACGATTGCTTGAGAAATACAGAAAATGAGCTGAGAAAACGTGCGAGACTGTGCGGCCTCAGAATCCATGGATTTCAACCAAGAGGTTTCCTTTCTTTTTTGCTTCCTACTCATGGTGCTCCCCTTCTGCTTGCTGCCGGATCGGAGCCAGGTTCGGTTGGATGGAAAAATCTCAAATAAAAATTGCCGACACACTCTCGCCATATATCTTCCAGATCCTTCATAAATCACAATGTAATCCCTCATGCTGTACGGAAAATAATGTATAACAGCAAATATTGTATCACACACAAACTTCTTCCCCATTCTTAAGCGATCCTCTCGAGAACTCGTCCCTCACTCCACTCCCAATCTCCCTACTCTATCCTCTGGCCACAAGCACAGTACTCACTCTTGGGCCATGGATTGCCAACAACGATACAAACGCACACACAGGCAAACGCACCCACTCCGGGGCCAATTCCGTTGTGGATGAGCATTTTCGACATTTTCGGGAAAACACCTTTCAAAGCCCTCCACCAACCATTCTTCTTTTCCTTTCGTTTCCAGCTCGGGTTCTTCCTAAAAACTCTGCCGACCCTTTATAATTCGGAACTCGACCCCAAAAGGCAGCAGCGCCCAACGCTACGCATACAGCTCCCCTTGCTGAAGATGAGAGACAGAGTACTAGTCGGATGGCCGCTTTTCATCCCTCGCCTTACAGTACGAGGGAGGCGTCGGCTCTTGCAGACCGTTTTCCCACTGCTCCAGATGCTGCGCTTGGTAAGCGATCCGTTGCTACCGTCGCTCTTGAAATTCTGCCCAGCCATTCGTTTTGCGCTCCACAGCTCTCTCGCCCCTCGCGACCGCTTCTTGCTCCGGTGAGGGCTTGTGGTAGACGATAAATATTGTACCACAGCTTGCTATTTATTCACAACCATCAGCGTCACCGTGGCCTCTGGTGCGGGGGACTGTGAAACAACCGAAGGCTACCTACTGCCCGCAAATACCTAGTTGCTCGTAATACCCTGGCTGAGGCAACGCCGCGTTATACGGGCACTTGGCAGTAAGACCACTCGCTGTAGGCTGCAACGAAAGCTGACCGGGTGGAAATTTTCTCTTAATTTCTTCCGAATCATCCTTTGCTTTCAGTTCCGTTTCCAATTCGATTTCCAGCAAAACATTACAAACGGACCCTGGGTGGCGGAGCGGATCGAACTATCGGCAAAAGATTTCCCGCTTGCGCCTTGGTCCGGTCATTTAATACCTAATGGCATTGCTGGCAGGATGCTGCTTTGAAGGCGTGTGCTATAATTATCATCATCGTCGTTTCGACTCAGAAGAACAAGCATAGTCACGCGGCATGAGCCAATAATTGGAGTTATTAGTCTCCCGGATCTCACCTGCTGGGACGAACCAATTAAAGAAAATTTTTGTCGTGTGAATATTAGAGGATTAGGTGATTGTTTTTAGAGCGACGTTCAAATGATCGAACCCTAGTTATTTATTGATGTACATTTGGTTCATTGCACCATTAACTACTAGATGAATCTTGAAACAGTCTATTCAAATCTGATAATTCCAGGGGGGTTTTCGCGTATCATGTTGTTGACGAATGTAGAAAGCATCAGATAAATTTCTCTAGTACAAGCCACGTTACCCACGATTTAAAACAACATTGTTAAACAACAAGTATATACGCATTCATGAAGAATTATGTAATGATCGCCAACAAAGACCAGCTTCTCAAAAAATATTGTAATCCTGCATGCACATGAAGGACGAACCTATTTGTTGAAACTTTGGCAACCTTTATTTATAGCAACCTGTGTATTTGTCCTTGAAGCCACATTATATTCCAAGGTTGGATCGTTTCGGGCGTGGTGAACAAATCTTTTTGCAACCCTCGAGCAATAACGTTTCCTCTTGTTCTATTATATAACAGTTTGCAATTTTGTTACGTCGTTTTTTTTCGCAATGTGTATCACTCAAGGACGCTTAGCGGGTACCTGTTACAAACAAGGCTGCTTCGAGAAAAGGTATAACAATTATAGCCAACAAGGTTTATGCGGGTACGTGAGGCTTTTATGACAACAGCCATTAGAAGCGCAACACAAAAGGAAGAGGAAATGTTATGCTAAGAAATACATCATAGTGTTAGAGTTTTTGGCGAGAACAAAGATTCAAATGTTCGAGTTCCGCTAGTATCTTAGTGTGCTTCTTCTTCTCGATAAATTACAACGATCTTGGGTTAGGAAGGCAAATCACACGCTCGAATCAAGCAGTCAAGTGGCCGATCTAGCTCTACAAGGCCGAAGGAGCGGCTAAAAAACGATCCGAGAATGTGTCACACGAGATGATTTATGCTAAAATTGTGATTTATTATCAAAACAAGCATAGAGATCCCAAAATGACGACAGATTCCGAAGAACAGACGATTATGTGGCTACAGCGTTGTTGGTCGGTACAGAACTGGATCTGGAGCTGTATAACAACCTGGTTTCTTTGAGCGCACGGGGAGGCAAAGAAAGATGCCATACCACACAAGGGCGGCACGACGAAACGTGAAGATATGAAACGATGATCTCAACGCTGCCCTCGACTCTTTGCTGACCAGCCGACCACGAGCACTGGAGGTTTGACCATTCGAACGACGCTGCTTGAGGGGTCCTAGGAAGCGAGTCACAATGCCGTCGCGTCGCCGCATTCGAGCGTGGACGAGGATCACCGCCAAGAAGAAGGCTGGGGATAAAAATAAATCAAAACACCTTTCTCCGCTGTTTTGTCTTACAACCACTGTGACAGTTCCTTGGAAAACGCCATGTCCCGATCGTGTTGGTCTCTGGTGCGGTTGAGTGTGTTTTACCGTCTATCGAAAGACCACGACAACAAGGCAAGAAAACTAATCGTGTCTAAGAACAAGGTCCGTGGGTTTTTCTATTCCAGGCAGCATACAATGAATTCAACAAGATGCGCAAAATTTGTCGTTAGGCTCACGGACTGAAATAAAATAACGGACTTCGAAATAAGTGAAGGTCGGCATGCCAAACCTTATATCCAAAAAAGCTAAAGAAAAATGTCACATAAAGCAATGTCAACCAAAATTCAAGAAACAACCAAATGCAACGAAACAAATTCCAAACACAGGAATAAGCAGCTGTTGAAGACCCTTTTTCCTAGACTTCAGACCTTCAGTGATTATGCGGCTAGTTAGAGCTATCTGAAGTTCAATTTTATTTTCTTGAATATTTGCTAGCGATATCTCAGCTTTTCATATCATTGTTTAATGGAAAACGATTTAATGGAGGACATCAATTCCCAAAACACATCGCATCACATCACTCTCACCTACGTTTTTGCGCCTGTCGACACAATCAGGAACCGGACCTGAATAATGATGATCCGTAGGAAGTTACAATAAATTTTCATTAAATTTACGCGACTGAAAGAAAAATTTAGTACGCGAACGTGCTCTCACCCGAAACACCAATGTTGGGTCCTTTCTTTGCCGCTCACATGCCATTTTTATCAACCAGCAAAGAAAACGCAATTCAACATCGGGCAGGAACGCCGGTGCCCCCTGGTCCGCCGGACACGCTTAGGCAAAAAAAAAGATATCCGTGAAAACTTTTCTTCAACAAATAATAAAACTTTGCTCTATAAATTTCTCGGGCTTTATTTTTCCACCGCCTGTCTCAACGAATGAAGAAAGTCGCACAAAGCCTTCGGGTCGTTTTATTTTTCTTAACAAACAGAGAAAAAATGAGCTGTGTGGAGTGGCATTTAAACACCAGTACAAAAAAAAATCCTTGTGAATCCTACTATTCTTTAATTTATTTTGCTTGATTAATCATGGTAAGCTTAAATCAACCATGGCCAACCACGACCCTCGAAAATGAATACTAAATAAACCAATATTTCTCCTTTTGAAAGTGTCGCTTTAGTCAATACTTCCAAAAGTGATCTGCTAACATATTGAAAAGCTTGCTTCACGTTGCCATTATATTTGATATTACATCTAGCAAAACCAAGTTTCCGACCACATACTACGGCCACACGAGGTATTTGATTACTATAAAATAGAACCTAAGTTATTGGCCACGCTGATCGTTTCCTTTTCCGCACCTTTGCGTGCCGTATTCTTGCAACCCGTGGTACCTAGGCAACCGTTACGGAGCAATCATTTTCAAATTAAACATCCTTTCTCTGTCGCACCTCCTTGGCTTCTCTTTTTTCGGGCGTTCGTCCATCTCCACCCTTCGGGCAAGATAATTTCACCAAAACGCGAGCGCCTAAGAAGAATGTCTACGTTACCATGAGGAATGGCACCAGCCACAAGATGGAAAACGTACCGGTGTTCTTATTTATGCAAATTTTAAATTTTAATGAGTTTGTAATTTAAAACGCTTTTTCTTACGCCTCCCTCCGAAGTCCTAGCGATGGGGTTTAAAGGGGGAGTCCCTGGGAAGTACTATTTAATGCGCGTGTGGCATTATGCCCCTGCCTTTGTGCTGTGAAAAGGAGCAATACTGGGATCCCCAATCTCAAGAGGAGGAAACGACCAAATGGCGCGAATTTGAGAGCAGTCGTGAAGGTGAGGATAAAGGACTTTCGCTCTCATTCGGGAAATAGCCGTCTACAGGTAATAAGACGCGACATTCGTTGCCGGGACCCGCATGAAAGCATGGCGAGGAAAACGTGATCACCGTGAAAAATCGCTTCCATGGCCACGGGCGTATGTGTGCCACTGGACATGGGTAGGAGCATCGAGGCGAACGGCTGGTATGCGTAGGCATGCGTTGAGCTTCGCGAAGGGAGCGACGCTGTAGGGTAACAAATAGGCCACGAGTGAGCCGGAAGAATCCGTGCTTGGTGCCTGAAGAAAGTGGCTACCAATAGCAGCGGGTTTAGGCGAGTAGGGCAGGTGGGTTATAAATTACTCCCGCCTGCTCCGGATCGGCCTGTGGCAGCACCATTAAGGTACCTCACCGGAGAATTTCCGATTGCCATGATCGTGTCCTTCGCCCTCGCTGGACTCGTTTTATACGACCGAACCACGATGTGCCGATGCCAACCCGTCCCTATGATTGACTGTGGCCCGTGAACTTGGCTCATTTTCCATCCTCACCATTATTTTTCTGGTGTTTCTATTATTATTTGCGTTTTCTTAGATCTTTTTTCTCACAATAAAAGTACTGTAAGAAATCATGAACATCAGTATACACGTCAAAAGTTTTTACATCTTTCGATATACATGATTAGTGGGATTATCGTGGAAAATTTGATTACTGTAGTGATAATTTGTATTAATTAGCATAAGAACTCATTATGGCATAAACTGCTTCCCTCAGTGAGTTCGCTATTGATGCAGGAGTGAAAAGGAAGTACCTTTTCTTTCGTTACCTGGGAGTTGTAAGGAATCATGTGTCATTTTAATTGGATCCGGGAGAAACTTCACTTCATCGTTTCACACATCTTCGTATAGCATGATGTATTTTCGTTTCATGTTCATCTAAGACACGGTTTTTTTTCGGGGTACTTACTAGGAAGACGAGAGCAGTAATTTACCTTTAGAATGGCATTGTACCATCGTTGCGTGAAACTGCAAGTGTTGAGTAAAATGAAATATGTTAGTTCATATAGACTGAAAACACTATTTTTATTACTTAGCAAATTGCAGCTGAATTTTTGGAGGAGTGAAAATCATTTTTGTAAGTTATATTTCCATTTTAAGAAAATTTTATTGATCATGTTCATGTAAGCTGGTCCAAATTTTGTTTATGGTTGACGTTTTAAGATATCTCGTTGGGGTACAAAACAGAGTATATTGATTTTTGTAACTCTTTTAAAATCTTTATTCTACCGTTAAGCAATACGGCCAGGCCGTCCTTCCCGATGAAAATAAAATAAAATTAAATAAAATCTTAGTTCGTTACTTTAATATTTTCTACATAAAAATGTAAGTCCAGAAATGAGAAGGACACGTTACATAAAAAAGAGCTATTTAACTAAGTTCATATTTCTACAATGAAAAATAATAAGTTTGCCTCAAAGTTATCCATTACTAAACTTTTCATAATTTGTTTCGGTTTTGTACCTTCATTCTGAACATGTGCGTTTCATTGCGTGGCATTTGCGTGGAAATGGCATTTCGTGGGTTGGAAAATTTGCATTAGTTTCGAACTTTGGCCAACGACTGCCCCATAGTGTCAATAACAATTTAGACTCCTCTTGGTCCAGTTGTTTTCTGCTGACCATTTCACCATTGTGTACCATGAAACGCAGGAGGGGGTCGAGGCGAAAAGAAAAATTACTTCCTTCAACCCAACTCTCTCATCTTCACATGACGAAACAAGAGGCAACCACCACATAATTGATCAATTCGATTAAATTTAGTACATAAATAACCAAAAAATAATACAAAACCACGTTCCCCTCCGAAACAAAAGAAAATGTTGAATGAAAAAGATATTGTTTCGTTGCTAAGATAGAATGACCGTGGAAACCAATGGTCCTTCGTCCCGTCGACGAAATGTCCTTCTAGCTGCCCCGTCCTGCGGGTATTCTTCACGAGCACCACCACTTCTCTTCCGCAATCCAAATAGAAGTGCACGCATTGGCTTTTCCGGACGCCAATTCCAATACTGTTTTCGTATCCAGTCCTATTACATAACTTACGCGGGTTGGAGAAGAAAAACATTCAAGGATGTCGGTCGACAACGCAGTCGATCCTTAGGTCTGCCTGTACTTGTCACTTTTGCTTCTCTCACACACCCTATAGTGGGTGGGAACGAGAGAAATTCGAAACATTTGACGAAAATGGCGGCTTGGACGAAGTGGTTGCCCAGCTAAGCGGTTCCGCGGTTGCTCCTGCTGGCGAAAAGGGCTGGAGCGGCGGGGAAGAAGGAGAAAGATAAAATATGTCAGAAAAAGAAAATTGCAAAGAACAGCGATAAATTTTCATGAGAAAGGAAGATCTATTGCTGATACTTCTGCCCGCGAGCAACCGACTGGCGGAACGAACCATAGAGAAGGCCGAGCCACCGGAGGCTGCGACCAGAGAATGTGATTGTGGCAGGAGATCCTTCTGGGGGTTTAACAGGCGCTAGTGGCACCTCGAGGGCTCCATGGCCGGCATTCGGTGGAAATTCGTCCCTTTGTTGGACCGAAAAAATTGCAAAGATGCGAACGGAAAAGGCACAGGAGAAGTCTGCAAGATAAGAAGGACTTCGGCGAATGTCTAGGGTGCCAAAAAGTAGCGCAAAGATGCTACCAAACCAATGATGAAGAGGATATTGCAAGAAGGAGTAAGAGAACCGCAGCAGTTTACCATAGCTATCAGGGAAGAAGGAAAAATATACTCTCACTCACACACAGACCTAGAATCGAATCGGATCTACCAAATAAAATGCGAGGAAAAGCAGAAAAATTATTGGGGAAAATCAACAAATATATCACGTTTGCTTGACGTGGCGTAACAATTTTATTTCAAATTTATTCAAGATCGAGACTTATTATCATAATACTGATAAATATGGATGCCAACTGATGTGCCAAAAATATAGTGTGCTGCAAAAATCGTCTGCTCTAAGCTAAGAAAACGCAAACTTTCATTCAATGTGAGATATAGTTAGCGAGAGAAATGTGACTCCGGAAACAGAAATGTGATTGGGCTGGAAAATACGGCTCTAGCAGTCATGTTTCCCGCCAAAACTTCAGTACGACTATATACTTTTAAAAATAAATAATCCGTCGAACATTCGTCATTTGGTGTTCACTCTTTTGTCTGAAAACCGTGTTTCAAATAACATCAATTTAACATTCAAACAATAAATTAATAATTTTTCGATTTTTAAGCTTAGTTCCATTATAATTTGAACAATCTATTTTTTTTTTCCATTAAGCGTGTAGCGCCGTAATAGGGTGACAAATTGTATTCTAAATCGAAAACACAAATTGTTTAATTTGGTAACACCTTATCCTATCCCTGCGGTTTTCCACACGATTTTCCTTACCGCTATTTGCGGAGTTTAAATGCGGCTCCATTTAAAGTGGCATACTATTTTGTTTCTCACTCCCATCAAATGTTTCTTTGAAGGGTGATATATTGAACAGAAGTTTGCAACATGACGGTATTTTCTTTGGCCCTCCACTTTTCCTTGCTCGATGGAAAACTTTTATCCTGTGCGTTACTGGGTATTCTTTTCTGCTGCCTGTGTGCGTCTTCGGGTCGGCTATCATCATTCTTTATAATGTATCCTGAGTTCGATATTAAATCAAAATATATTACAATACATCGTTGGTGATTTATTTCTCTCATATCTTTTGACCATTCAAGACTAGACCGTTAGAGGATTGAGCCGATTGCAGCAGTACCCTAATTTCGCCCTTCGTTTTCCCCATTTCTCCTCTCCATTCACCCCTGATATCAGTAGAAGGTATAACTTTCCGAGCCCTTCCATGCCTTTCTCCATTTCTTTCCTGTTCCATCCTCTTTACGATTCATCACTCTACTCGCTCTGGCCCTAGTCTGCTTCCTGACAGTTTCACCCAATCCGATATGTTCTCTTCTGGCATTTTCTTCATCTTGTTCTCCCACTTCATTTTCCCTTTCTGGTGCGTGCACCTCAAGCCCTCGTCTACCCATTCGAACCCATCGAAACACTCGTGAGCGAAAGAATATATCTGTTTTCATTATCAGCAGTCATAAATTATACAGGATGAAAGAAGACGAAGGTCCGTTTCATTCACGCATACTTACGCATCGGTCCTCGATGGATCTCATTCTTTTTTTTCATCTCGAGCCACCATCATTCGGCCAACTGAATGACAAACAGAAAAACTTTGTATTGCCATATCGCAGGACTGCAACGATCCATTCTCCCGTGTCTATTGCCTGGAGCATCATTTGGTAGTTGACGATTAGAAGTATCCCAAGTGTTCAACTTATCAGCTAGGGGTTATAGGAAAATTACGTAGAACAATACTTTTTTAATGTTTTGAGCTCAAGTTGCGAAGGTTTGAATCCATCGCAAAGCATCAATTTGCAGTTTTTTGATCTGGTGTGTTGGTGTAAATAAGTTTTAATCAAGAAATATTTAAACTCATCTTAAAAATCTCGTTTGGAACAGGCAACACAAGACGCATCTAGTTGTAACGTGACATTACATTCCATTAATTATTTTAAACTTTATCTCCATTCTACCCTTCCTCCCGTTTTTAATCAATCGCCTGCCTGCTTCACAGTCTCAGACCAACAAATTACAAACACATTCTTGATGAGAGGAGAACCACAATGTACTTGCAACACTTGTCTGCATCGGGAGTAGCTGCTGTAACTACGGAAATTTATTGTTTTACGAGCAAAAGCATGGGGTTCGTCTTGCCGCTGTGACGTATTTGGCTTAGTTTGGGTGTACGTGGGAGAAGGATTTTTCTTTTATATTTTCAAGGTTTTCTGATTGCATAAAGAAGTTTGCTCGATGAAAATCTACCCCTGGTCGGAAGTAGATGAAATTTTCTTCTCATTTCCACTTCAACCATCTTCCGGGCGCCTGTATTCCAACTATATAATGCTTCAACAACTCCAACCGTCGCAAGTGGTTTGCAACTCATATTGCTCAGCAAAACTACGTGTGGTACCGGGGCCATGTTGGTGCTGCGAATTTTCCGAACCATACCCAGACAGCAGGCACTACGGCTACTCTTCTACACCGACTCCAGTTGGCGAGAAAATTGCGCTACCAACTTCTAACTCTTTTTTCCAAATGAGTAAACCGTGGTGTA
Organism: Anopheles sinensis; assembly: GCA_000441895.2. NCBI lineage: Eukaryota > Metazoa > Arthropoda > Insecta > Diptera > Culicidae > Anopheles > Anopheles sinensis. Next base: position 503,669 of record KE525233.1, on the reverse strand, counting down.
TGGAGTTTTTTTTTATTTAAGATCAAAATGGTTTCCATGCGGTGATGGTAAAAGTTTCCAGCTGTTTCACCGCTTCTTCGAAAGTCTCACAGCGCTAGTAACTTTTCAAGAATTGCACATTCCCTCTAGAGCAAGTCTAACCACTTCTCAAGAAAGTACACCGCCTTCAAGGGCCTTCCCAAATAGTGGTTCGATGCAGTGCATTAATCTTTCTTCGCTAATTAACAACACTTTTGCATACGTTTACAATTTCCATAGCTCTTGCTTGGTTTTGGTTGGTGGTTAGAAACGGTGCTAAAACACCCTCCTCCAATTCGTATATGTGTAGGAAGAAAGGGAAGCAAAGTTATCTGAAATTATGATTTATCTAATTTCTTCGTGTTCTTGTGTTGTAGACCCCCAAATTACCGTTATAAAAAAACTCACTCTTTGCTTTCTCACCCAATGCCTGTATTTTTATGGTTGGATAAATAAATTTAAAACCAATGCCGTGATTTGTCGAATTCTTAAGCCAACGGAAGCAATTCCTATGTTGGCATTGAGGGAATTATATAAGGAACCCTTCTGGGTCGGTTTGGATTCAGAAAGTGGCAGAAATGTTTGCTGACCAGCTTTCTTCGCCTTAAAATCGTTACTATTAGAGGGGATTTGCAATTCGAAACTTTTTTTCTCTGTTATCCTGCTGTTTCAGTTTGTTTGTTCCTTACCAATTCGCTTTCAGCTACAAAGCTTCTGCAGGACGATGGATCCTGTCGAGAAAAAGTGCAAACCAGGAAAACCAAAAGATACTGCTCTAGTCAATGCACCACAATTATTCGAAATATGGCTTCCACAGGCAACCACGTATTCAGGATTGCTCCAACTAAATTCAAACATCTTTTCATCGTAGCTATTGCGAGGTTTCAAACAGAGTCACATCTGTTCGCCGTGCTGGGTACGATGATTACACTGTGACTAGCAAGGCAAGAACGGGCGTATGGATGGTTTTGTTAAAAGTGTAAACGATAAGGCTCAAAAATATTCCCATTTTATAGCCGAAAAATTTATTGTTTGTTTATTGAAAGGATTCCCATATTGTATTTTTTCCCTCCTTCTCTCACGTCTACATATCGTCGAACAACTCCATATCCTGGCCATCATTGCTATTTACACCACGGCTTTAAACGTCTTTCTTATAGAAGTGGGAAAATAAAAACGCAGATTCATGTCACCTATAAATCTGAGGATTGTTGTTTCTTTAGGAACATTTTTGACAGGCACTTTCGTGGAAGGAATAGTGATTGTTTTTACTCAATTTAGTGACCTCCAGCCTAAGACAAGAAAATATCATCTTTTATTTTCTATTAGTGTGGATAGTTTCCCACGTATAAAAAGTGTTTCCTACGATTCAATATTCAACGCCTGGTGCGATATCCTTTTCACCAGTTTGCTGCATTGCCCAACGTGATGTATAGAATTTACTAATGCTCTAAAACAGGGGTCGGCATGCGTTTCTTGAAAAGGGCCAGATGATGGAAAAGAACTCGCAAGTGCGGGCCGGATACCTTAAAACATGGCTTAATGTGTTGAAAATAATATTAAACGCTTTTTAAATCCAGTGTCTTTTTCTTAAATAGTAAAATTATATAAAACTGTGTTATAAAATGAAATATTTCAACTTTATACCTTTAACTATTTGAACCATGTGGCCTTATGTTCGTTGAATTAAGTACTTTTTCAACATACAACTTTTCATTGTACCGTAAATTATTTTTTTTCTTTACTGTAAATTAATCCTTTACTCAAATGTCGAGGTTTTTATGGAAACTTTTGAATATTGTGTTCTATATTTATATTTCATAAAGGTGTCGAAAGTTATATTCTTTGACTGTGGGAGTAAAAATACACGTTACTTTGTCACTGGAGACATGGAAATTGTCGAGCGATCATGAAAATACTATAGAAAAAGTCTAAAAAAGTATATGAGTATGCCATTGGAGACCTCATTCAACAATTTCAGCGTGCATTTTTGGGAAACAACAATAGTGATATTGTTAACAAATCCGTCAAGAAATGAGATTTTTGTCATATGTTGCACTAAAATTTTCTTAAGGGCCGGATAAAATCAGTTGGCGGGCCGGATTTGGCCCGCGCGGCGGACTTTGCCGACCCCTGCTTTAAAACATCGGACATTTTGTGTCGCTTTGCTGGACATTTTTGATGAACTTCATAATTTTTCTATTTTGGTTTGTTAAAAAAAAACCTGCCCCAATTATGACTTGATTATATTTTGCTACAGTTTATAAGTCCATTGTTATTGAAGTGAGGGGGGGGGGGGCGTGGTGCCCACGGCTTACCGGTTGCGCAAGAAAACACCACGCCATAGGTGTGGGATCGAATCCCGAGTCTGGCATCCCCTGGTATTACGAACGGCTGACCACCGATCTATTATAATATTACGGTCTGTTACGGATCTAATATTTCGGTCACAGTAACTCTCTACGAAGAGAAGCCTTGTCCCAATAGGGGAAGTTGTGCCACATAAGAAGAAGAGCTATTGAAGTAAGCGCTCAGTACTTTTATTGAGTTTGCATAAATGCTATAACATCCGCGGGGGTCCGCGACAGCCGAGCGGTAGCGCCGGTTAGAAAATCGGCCCATGACCTCGACGACGTGGGTTCGAATCCCAACCGAGACCGGGCCCTCCCCTGTACGAGAGAAGTGACTATCCACGTACATAAGGGAAACAGTCTTGTAAGCCCTTCATGGGGCAGGCATGACCAAAGAGGTCGTTACGCCAAGAAGAAGAAATGCAATAACATAATGTTGGTGAATGGGTCTACTGCCAGTGATTTTTCTTAGTCAGTGGGTCCATAGTATTTAATGATGATTACACAACCAATATTGCCGAAAACTTAAGAAATAAACAAATTCTCTTGATCAAGATTTTTTGATCACGGCTTTAATTTCCCTTGCGAGTGTTTTATTTATGATTGGGCAGCTCAATATGCACTTGATATTCTAGAACTAAATCATAAAAATAATCCATTAAATCGGGGACTACACTTTCTGGCCATCGATCTACCCTTAGTGTTAGTCAGTGTACTTTCGGTCGAAAAAGCTACATCCGTTTCCTAAGGGTCACATTTTTTGCGAACAACCTTTTGGACAAAATTGCACTTTCGCACAAAGGCCAATTTGTCTGCGATGAGCAAAAGTGTCGCGCCCGACTTTACGATCGCTTCCGGGTTGTTCGTATGCGTACGATACGAATTCGGATGCATGTGCATTCACGCGTGCACACTCTCGCGAGAGAACGCACGGCATGGCGTTTATTTTTTAACTGTGGAAAGCCCCTTGAAAATCGAGCAACAAACACCCGCGAGTCGTTTTGGTGGGCATATTTCATTTTTAGTTTCTCTTTATTGTGCACTATTCGGTAATTTATGCATTATTTTATTTAGTGGAATGTCATATAAACAGTTATTAAATAACATTTTTACATTCGTGCGTGGCCTGTCGACTACTCGCGAACTGCACCCGGGGTTGCAAGCACGATGAGTCTGCTTCCGGTCGACACTCCACGGAGGCCCGGTTCGTTGGGTGGCACGACGGTTTATTTGTTTTTATGCGCCCGCGATGCCGCCATCACATGCTGCGAGAACGCATAGTTGCTTTCCTGCTAAACGCACTGAAGCGTTCAGCACATGGACTGTCGTTCGACGTGCTGTCGTTGTTTCGACCGTTCGGCATACTCACATTATATCCCTTGTGAACGGAAGATCCGATGCGTGGTTTAGAAGCCCGCCAACCGACCTGGAGGCCCGCGAGTTGCTCTCAGCGGAGGGAAATGGTTTATTGAATTCCCGCGCACAAACGCACACGCCCGACGATGACGATGGCGGTTCCGGTAGGAAAATCCGGAAACCCCGTGCACCCGGGCTGGAATGGAAATTTATTGGACTTCCATTCCGTAGCGAATTTCTGCCACCATCCCAACAAACCTGCTGCTTTCCCTCGCACCCAAACAACACGAGGAGCATGCAAAACGTGGGCTTTCCGATTTATTTGTGCGTAAAAAATTTATCTTTCACAAGCTGCCATGATCCGTAAAGTTCAGCATCCTCGCGCCTGCCATGGAGCGAACCACGACGCACGATGTATGCTGATAACACATGGATCAAGATAGATGCTGCTTGTCGAGCTAGCTCCCGCTGGCTGCAAAGACGGTGGCAGACGAGCATCGACCAAAACAAAAAGGCATACACACTACGCAAGATTTACGACCTTCCAGTGCTCCCAATCCTCCTAGCGAGATTCTCGGTTCCATTGTGCCGAGGGCTCTTCGAAGAAAACTAGAAAATCTAATCGGAACATCTTCCATCGCTCGAACGCCAAGCCAGAGCAACATGTCACCATTCGCCTTCCAGTTAGGTTTGATTCGAACGCATCCGATTTTAGAGGACCAAATGTCAGCCATTTTTCAGAAGGCATAAGCTTGACAGCCCAGGCGTGAGTGTGATTTACCTGTCGCTCTACAGTCGATAAGATAGAGCTTTCAGACTAATTTTCTGAAACGGCACAGGAAAACTTTTTCTTCTTTTAATTTAGTTACTAATAGAAATATTCTTGTTTTTGTGTTCTGCTAGTTTAGTTGTCATGCTGCTAATTTTCATTCGGATAATTTAGAAGAATAATTCAAACCATCTGTTACTGTTTTGAAATAACTTGTAATGTTTTCGTACTAAAACAATTGAAAGCAGCACTCATTTGGCTTAAAGTTTCAATTCTGGTGAGGGATTGAATGATTGCTGAAAAATCAATTGTATTGAAAATTGAACAATTCTCATTCACTTCATTAAAATTCTTCCTGCCTAATACTTACATACGTTTTAGTCGTAACATTTTTGCACGCGGTTGCTATTTCCGTTGTCGCCGCAGCTACATCCCAGTTCGTAATCGATTAGGTTAAGTTTTGTCGCGCGATTTGTTATGCACCTCTGATGCCACTGTCGGCTAATGATTTCCACCAACCGCATTCGGCTACTAGAACTCGCAACCAACTCAGGTTTGTCGTAGGTAAGCGCTACTGCGCAAAATACTAAACAGCTTCGCTACGCCGTGCAAAATTTGAATCGTAGACCTCACATTATTGGGCTTTCTATTTAGCACATCATCTGAAGGTGGAAGAAAGCCAGGTGAAGAGATAGGACGACGAGAGGGAACATGAGCTTAAAGGGAACGAAACAATCATCGAACAACAAAACCATACCAATAGTGTAATAAAATTTTATCGATTGATCGTGTTTCGATTTGACGATGCCAATCGACTACAAAGAAGGTGGCCAAAACAAACCGGACAAATTTGACTGGCCTGTCCAAAGGGGTACGAAATTGTTCATCCAAGGTGCAACCATGACATGACAAGTTACACCCACTCGTAGCGCCCCCATGCCACGTGGTGTTTGCGCCAACACCAAGCGACCTTTTTGCTCATCCACCGTTTTAGACAACATCGTCCTTCGGGGTTGGGACGCCGGCGTGGAGCCGCACTCCAAAGTGGCGAAGTGGCACACAGCGCATTATTTCCGCAGCGACCTCCCGCAGAATATTTCTGTCCAGTTTCATTTACACACGCCGTGCCATGTGTGAGGTCCATCCGCGTCGCGCTAAATCGGATCCGTAATTTATGTGACTGTTTTTCGGCAGCACTCTTTCTCTCTCACTCTCCCTTTCTGCCTCTTTTTACATTCCAAGCACCACACTTAAGGAATTGAGCGTCGGTTGTCGCGTGTCCAGGATTAATTACGCCCGCTTCAGTGAAAAGCTCTGTCGGCACGACGGATTCGAGTTGGACGCATCTTGGGAGCGAAGTTCTCGTATTTATTTGCGTGTGCATCACGATGAGTTGTACATTTGCTTCCTCTATGTGAAATTGTCCAGAAATTAATAATAAACATATACTAATAATTTGACTGTTGCACAGAGTCTTTTTCCATACAAAGTGATAGAGAAAGCATGAACTACATTTTCAGCTATCGGAACGATGACTTTCCCAGCAATCGGTACTAAATTTCCCGCACAGTCGTAGAGGCGCCACACCCTGGCTGCTTCCCAATAGAGATTCAACGAATTTACGATCTTTGTTCATTGTGTTCCTCTCGCAGTGAGTGTGCTCAGGAAGCATTATCCTTTGCTGTCGGCATGATGACGCCACGACGGAACCTCTACCATCCGATCGTCGAGATTTTCGTTTCGAATCGCTTCGTTTCATTACAATTTCGCTCGTCATCACGTCGGTTGCTTCCTCCCTTTTTCCAGCCATAAATATGTGGATTTATTTGCTTTTCACTGCTCCTCTCACTAGGCTCCCAATAATATTCTACCTCCTGGTAGAGTTTATTTACAAGAAGAATCGTAATATACTTACCAATGAGTTCATGATAATCTATTCTGGTCGAGCCTGCTGCAACTCCCTTTTTACCAGCAGGGCCAAAATAATTTGATTACTCACCCGCTGAGAATGAGGATGGACAGGCGCCTTACAAATCGGTTCCAAGATCCACAGTCTGTATCGCATGCTCTCACTGCCTTCCAACAAAATACATGAAAAAAATCTTCTCGCTAGAAGTGGAGAGATTCGGAAAAATTATAAGAACATTTTTGTAGAAACGAACCCTTATCACGGAACGTATTCTTGGGCAAGTGGCATTTGAACACAGTTGGTACATAGGTCCGAAGGAGCAGTCCTCATTGCTTTACAGTTCCACCCATTTATCATCACGTCACCTACCACGCTGGACACAAATTCACTCCCAGTCGTACAGTTGCTATGTTTTGTCCTGTTTCTTTTGAAATCCGACAACTTATTAGGGGAGATCACGAACACGAAATACTTTTTGTTATATAACCACGGCAGTGCGCACCTTACGCTTGCCGGCTAAATGAACGGTGTTGGATACACGCCATTAAGAAAATCATTATAACACTCTCACACCGTTCATGGTGCATAAAATGAAGGCATTCTTTGTGGGTTTGAATTAACCGTAACAAAGTGCTCGAATAAAGTGTTCATCAAAAGACATAATACCTGCATGTGCTTGAATGGGCGGATGAATGATTGAAAAAGGATGCAAAAGGATACAATTAGCTAAAATTTTAACGAAAGATATGAATAAATATATCATTTGTATCTTCTGATGGTAAAATTTGTTTCAAGTAAAATTAATGTTGTGAATAACATTATTCTGCTAAGTAGTTTCCCTTTACTTTTGATATGACGGGGTATTCAATGAGTTGCTTGATAGACTATTTACCTTTTCCTACATTTCACAACAAATCCTTTCCAACATGAAGCACCTATGTTTGTAATTCCTTTAAAATAGTTCGTAGTTTTAAAGAGTAGTGAATTGTAACGTTTCCTGCGCCAACGACAAAATGTGTTTTGCATGGTGAGTGGAAACCGCTTTGGCAAAATCCACCTCATATACAAATATCCACAATGATGTTTCAACGACAAAAGTATCAAAGTGTTGCAAAGAACATGAATATGAATTTGATGGGTTTACGTATAAGGCCCAAATAAACGCTTTAGAACTGTCGTTTATGCATTTTCATATGAGTTGCTCTACCGGAAGATTGCATTTTGCAGCAAAAGTTTCATTTAATTTTTTCTTCTGATTCTTTTGCATAATCTATCACACCATTCAATGTATCAGCATAACACATCCATTTGCTGACGCGTACTGACCAAGTCTTTTCCGGGACTCTAAGATGCCAACCCAATAAAGGGAACATCTTTTCTGAACGCTTACTTACGTAGCATAAAAAAACAACGAAACACTGCAGTGATAGCTTACATATTTCTGTGACATCCATTTCATTCAGCACCATATTGTTCATCGTAAGAAACTGCGGACCAGCTGATAAAGCAATTTGTTACAATGTCCTCCCCTCCGGGTAAGGGATTCACTTCATATCTAACCCGGCCAGCTTCTTGTGCGCAAACCTAACTATCACGTTCGTACTAAGTTTCGATCATTATCGCATGATCTCTGCCTCACGGTGACGAAATACTGTGTGTATGGAAGGATGTCAGAAGAACCATAGAACTGTAGAGTAAAAAATCGGCTGTCGGACGCTCTTTTAGCCAGAGACGGATGGGAGTATTATTCATGTTCTGCAGCGTCGACCGGAACTCAAACTACACACCAAATGCACGATTTTAGCTTGCTTTCGCACTTTTTCGTGCCAGTGATTGGTAACAAAAAGCATCGTCACGCATAGCTTGCTCAGCTGCGGCAGCTAGTAGCTAGAAGATATTTATTTTCTGGCCAAATGAAGCACCAGCCATATACCGCTCAAGGCAACCCTGTCGGGTTGCGGCACTGAGGAAACGTTGCTGTCAAGGAAACTCCAGTGAGAAGTATGCTGCTGCCGTCACTAGACTTTAGTCCCGTACACGGCGCGTGGAATGCGGAACATCAGCAAGAAATGTATTTAAGATAAAGCAGAAGTCTGATTTATTGTGTTTTGCTCCAATTTTTCCGTAGCCGTTACCCGCGGGAAGGTTTCTTTTTGTCAGCTTTTGATTTCCTCGTTCGGAGAACCTCCTATCTTCTGCCAACGAGAAAACATGCACGCCCTCCGACCTGAGTTATATCCGTGGCGCTATCTTTCTTTGCGTCCATGCTCTATTTTTTGTATGTTTTAATTTTTTCCTTTAGCGGGACGCCACGTCGATGGTTTGTGTTCGCTGTTCTTATTTCTTTATGTTGTTTCTACAATCGACGATTCTCCAGCTGATGCCCCGTCAGGAGTTGATGGTCATTTTGTCATAAAATAAGAAATTCATCAACCATTTACCACATTTGTAACACACATTATTGCCTAGGATGTAGTTGTCAGTAGAAAACACCAGTAAAAAACACAAATTCGTCGTGATAATATTAGCTCACTTTTTCAAAAGCGATGGCGGAACCAATGAAAGGGTCACTGTACGCATACCAATAAAAATGGTTTGCTACAGAAAAACTCACAATGAATAATAAAAACTCCAACCGACAATCAAGTGAAGAATTATTTTCCGAAATGGAAAACTAACCATAAATTATACCAGTTCTCCACTTTCTGCTATAGCTGATTTTCCCTCCCCCGGGTGGGCAAAAAGAGAAAGAAAATGTTTCAATGGCCACGCAGCTCTCGGACGATGGATTTGTGATGGGGAAGAGAAGCGAAGAAAGTTATTGGCACGGAATCAAAAAAATGTTCTTTTTCCCATCGCTTTCCCCACCATTCATTTTCTTCCATTGTAGCAGTACCAGGGTTTCGAAAATGTTAAGTGTGATCGAATTCACCACCAAATAACAGAGGACCTGCGAACGAGTACGATGAATTGTACATTTGTTGAGATCTGCTTCCAAACCACTGAGATTTTACTTTGGCTAAAGCAGCTCTTTCCGCTGTGTTCTATGAAATTTCGAGATCGACCTGTCGGATATGTTTGACTTTGACGCCACAACTGTAAGATAGGAAGCTGCAAGTGGTGAGTGAAAAAGGAACGTTAAATGTTGTTTTTATCTCTCCCCGTTAAAGTTCTTTACCTCAAACACATTTCTTTGCTGTGAGAATGCATCTGTCTGGCATTGGCGTAGCATCACAAACAACTGATGGCCTTTTAGAGCCATAGTCGTGGTTGTCACGAAGAAAGAAAGATTTACTCTATGAGATTCAGTCTTTGTAGAACAAGGCTTGTTATCGGCTCAATTCAACGAGTGATTTACTTAACGTTTGATTTTATTTTTGCATTGCAAAGTTTTTCGTTCCAAAGAGAGTCGTTCATTTATTTTTTCAAACAAATTTTTAACGTAATACTCTGGACACGTTTAAATTTTTGTTGACTGCTTTTCACGTTTTTATCTAAAAACTGTGTTGAGATTAACCGTCTTATTCATAAATACCCTTTTTATTAGCACATCAGAAAGAAAAACATGTTTTCTTTACATTGCACTCGCCCCATTGATCAGAGCCAAAATCTTCATATTCTTCCAACGTACGTTTTATTTTCCTAGTATGTACAAACTTGAGCCGCTTTAGTAATACTACATCTTGCACATTGGATAAACAAATCTTATTCGTACGTTTTGTGCAGAACATCCTTTCAATGAAAAAAGAACCATCCAAGGCATTCATTTGGTCGGTGAATTGATAACATCCTACAACAACAACCCTACGTGAACCAAACGAGGAAAAAGTTATGTGCCGAAGAGAAAGTTTCACTGCCTTTCTGTTCCGGAGTTTATTTATGATTATTTTGCAAATGTACACATTGGTTGTCATCTGTCGTCTGCCGCCTGTCCTTTACTATTTGGGTGTAATTTCTTGGATATTTTAGCATTTTTTATCCCATCGTGCGCTAGAAGCAAGGACTTGGCGCTATCCTCTTTGGCGCGAGGAGTATTTCTTCTCAAAGCACGGAACGCATATCCTCCACGTGAAAACGCTTCGTTCACTCGCTACTGTTGCATGGATTGTATGGGTGATAGTTTCCTCTTTCCAGTTCAAAAATAAGGGAAATAACGAAGCCGCCATGACAAGAAAAGGAGAAAAACCGCTTTGCCATGAAGAACACCGAAGAAAACACATCTCAATAGCTTGTGAATCCGTGCCAGATTTTTATATGTACATTTCTGCAGCCTCTCCCGCCTGCCTATTGCCGTCTGAAAGTTCCGGTCCAGTGACTATCTGGTTGTTGCGTCGTTCAATAGTGCTGCCACTAAGTCGTTCGCCTAGCAGTAGTTTGCCGTCTCCTTATTGCGAAAGAAGGTTGGATCCCTCCCTCGAGCACTGGGTTGGCAAGTAAAATGTCTGAATAGGAATGTGCTGGGTTCATCCGGTCGCCAGAACCCAGACCCATCGCCAAATGGCCCCGGGCGCAAGGAAACTTCCGGCCGTTGGGGTTGGTAATTCATGACGGTTTTTAATAAACCAGAACTAATTTTTGCTCATTACGAGTGGCGAAAAATGTAGCTGGCTTCATTCCATCGACAATCGGCCCTGCGCCTGGTGAGGGTAAGGAATGTTCCCAACATTTTGCTAGAAAGTAAGTAAATTTGCGAAGCCAACAAGAATGCGGAGGGCATCACGAATATTCGAACTTTTACGACGACGATAGCATGGCAACAATAGCTACCTATCAAATAACCCTTGAAACGTTGCTACAAAGCATGCCAATTTGTCATTACGCTACTCTCGCTTATATACAAACGGTCCACGAAAAGAGTCTCGGTAGCTTTTCGGTAGCTTACTCACCACACTGAGAGAGTGAAATAGTACCGCAGTTCTGTATTCCAAACACAACTAACACGAGCGTACATCGGGCCATACATACAGCAACAGGTGGGCTGTAAGGAGTCACCGGGAGTTAATTTTTCATTACAACAACTTCCCGAGACTCTCTTCCGGAATGAAAATGTTCCCCAGGACCATACTGTCGCTCGTCACACGGTTGAGTCTGGTTGGCTCCGAACCCGTAGTCCCATTCACGCGAATAGCGTAGCATAAGGACAAACAGTCAAGAAAGTCATTGTCTCCGGCCTTGCCCTTGTCGGTCCTTCGATTGTTCCGTTCGGAAATATTTCGATTGGGATGGTGATAAGCTAAGGATCATCTTACCAGGACCCCACAACCATCTTTTTCGGCATCTTTGGAAGGTATCGCAGGAAAGACCGCGAATGTGATGGAAAGCGATAGAGAAAGAGAGAGAGCGAGAGACGGATGCGAGAAAAGCACGAAGTGTTATACAATTTGTAATTTAATTTCCGCTCCGTCCGGTTCGATGTCGGTGGACATTTACTACGAGTGCACCACCCTGCTTACTCTGGTGGCCGGTGTACGGTCAACAAGTGCTACACCGATATGGAGCTGCATGTTTGTTTTTATGACTGTAAGTTCGTCGTAAATTTCTAGAACTTTTGATTCGACACGTACACATTCGGAAAATCCGTAGCAATGAAGCTGTTGTGCCATGTGCGCCAAACATGTTCCTCTTAGTGGGTAAGCATTTCAAATCCAGTAGAAAAAACCACGTGGCAGGTCAGAAGTAAAGAACTCAATAATATGCGAACGCCATACATAGAGGACTAATATCACAACCATTTCATGCCTGTGTGTTATTGAATATTAAGGATAACCACGTTACTAAAACTATCATTAATATGTTGCTTGACGGAATATAACTTAAAATAAAAAATAAAGCAAAAAATATAGTATATTTTTTCAGCCATAACTGTCATCAGTTACAACAAATTTGTCTGTAAATCAAATAAACTATAAATACGGAAAATACGAAAATTTGCTACATTAAAAATATTTATTTCGAGGTTAATAATTTTGAAAATAGTGTAGGCAAGCCATGCACTTTTTCTATGAACGCAATATTTTACATTTTACGTAACACCAAAATATCATAGCTACGTTACATACTGTTCCAAATATACATAAACGACAACTTTCTACCCTGACGTGCTGTGGATGGACCAGCTACGGTAGCAGTTCGGACCGGCACGCTTTACTGTGCAAAACCATACGAATAGAACTGTAATTTACAACCGTTACCCGTTTTATGACTTCCGTGGGGTGTAAAAAAGCCCATTCCGATTGACCAACGAGCCGTCTAAAGGCTTTCTACCGCTCGAGCAACACGTGTGGTGGACAAATAAAGAGCCGACGTTATGAGTGCCGACCAATCGAGGAACGAGAGAAAAAACTGAACAACATAAAAAAGCGGAACGAAAAGGTATTCGGAAGTGCCTGTAATATTCATAACAACATAGGTCCATCCAAGTACAGACATGTGTGAGACCACACGTGGATTTGTTTATATTTACGTCGCGCTAACGCAGTGACCACCAACACATCGCCCGGAAAGCCCCTGGGTGGAAAGGAAAGCATAATGGTTAGATCACAAAACTTCCGCTTCCGAGGAAAACAATTTTCCATCACACCCGCTGACAACGCGGGCGGGTCGCCATCTGTCCATTCGTTCGTCCATTCGATTCAATTGTCTCACACGTAGACTCGTCGGAGGCTGCAGTGCGCGCACGAGGAAAGGAGCGCGTTGTTTATGAGCTGGGCTGTAAATCATTTTCCACATATTTGATCACTATTTGAACTACATAAATTAACATATGCCGGCGTGTATTGGTGACCGTTGGCCATTTCGCTTGCATGCCTACTTCACACGTTGACTTTTTTGCTACCACAGTGTCCTCATCGCGTCCGTTTTGAATTTGATGCGCTAAAATCAGGACACCCAACTCTTAACGACTGCATACTTTGAAGAATGCATCAAGGCGCACCCAGGCGTACATTCGAGGCTAATTGAATCTGCACCAGCATGTCGCGGCTCTCCTTCGAGCCGGATGTGGTCAGAGCGGGCCTCCTCGACAGGGGCAGGGCTTCATAAATCTACGACAAACGACGAGCAACGCTTTGTTTCCACGCTCCTGGTCGGAAGCTCAGATGGTCACGAATACTGGATGGTACCGTGTCTGGTCGCGTAGCTTCCTTCCTTCCTATGGCGTTAATTGCGCATGGCTGCGGTCATGCCATGCCTACGAGCGGCGCCAAAGGTGCATTGCTGGTGCCCGAGAATGGTGCAATTCGTTCTAGTCTTAAAATGCGTTTCAAAATCGTCGAAAGTCTATTACGTCTATCCTGGCACTTTCGCACTGCACTCAAAATTATTGGTCAAAATCAATGAAGTGAGGCTATCACGTTTTTTGCAACTGTTGGATATTTTTTTGATAAATTATTATTTTTATCATCCTGTTAATATTGAGCCTTTACTAATACAGGAGCATACTGTTAATTATTTTATTTTAATATATACTTACATGTCGCAGACTGCTTTTCCTATTCCTGGTTTCGAAAGAATGCTTTTACAGTTCTCATGAACAGATTTCATAATGCTCCATAACTTCTTCTGGCAAGAGAATTGATCAATCCATTTGTCGTTTTGATTAAAATAGGTTGAAAAACATTTACCTACATGCTGCCATTGTGCCATACCGCCCGATACCAACTACCCGATTTATACTGTTATAAAATTTTGACATTCCCGCCTGTACACGCACACACTTCATGTCTACGTATTGCCTGAAACGCACTACCAGAGCAGCTCTTTCAATAGCTCACCGTGTATTTGCATCCTCGGTTTCCTCCCACACAAATGGCCGGCGTTTTACACTGAAAGGCATCCCCATGCTCTCCATATCCACTATTCAAAGCCAAGAACAAAGCCCGAGGGTTCGGCAGAGGAATCTTTTCGCACACATAAAATGATAAAGTTCGAGTCCGTGGTCCTGTTTATTAAATATACATTAATCCATTTTTGAATAATAATTCATTCCACAGTCGGTGTCCCTACTTCCTCTGCCAAATTGCCTGCCGCCACAGAATGCTGGTCCGCGCCGGCCAGTAGAAAGCTGAACCGGACCGGTACGAGGTTGCTCAGTGGGCTCATGTCCGGATTCGGTCTAACAAGGGTCAGAACCCTCAGGAAAATGTCTCCGTAATCCCTCGCCAACATGGCGTTGTTCGAAAATGCCCAAAATGATGGCACGTTAGTCCGCGTTGTCGCATTCAATGATAGAGAGGTATTCGGTTTTTCGTGGGGAGTCGGCGGAGCATTCCAACTGGTCCCACACCGGAAGGTCACTTCGTACTCTATGAGAAGACACACACACACAGGCACACACCATCTGTGTCAAGTAATCTTCCTAGCGCGAATCCCCATAGGAACCCAAACGCTAGGAGGATTTAATTCATCTAGGAATTTTTATGCCCGTTCAAACCGTTAAAACTATGGACGCCAGACCGAAACCGGCAACTATGCCATGTTGGAAAAGCGGCCTGTAAATCATGGCACCATTCGATGCATCGAGGAACCTATGGAAAAGATCCACATGGATTTAATGAACCATCTTCTATATTTTTCACATCAGTGTTTGTAACGTGTCCTAAGTTCAAGCATAAAGCGGCTGTACGTCAACAACGATTTCATTTTAAATTTGAAGTGTGGATATAGTTTTACGTTAACAGTTTCCAACTTTAGCTGGTACGTTATATTTCTTATACAACTTCTACAATTTCATATTCTCAGGGAAATGTCATTCTTGAGCATTTGGTATAGTTGCAATTCCTTTGTTGAAACGCTTCCGAAACAAATCAGCGCTCGCATTTATCCGACTATCAGGATCGGGATGCAAAACTGCGCCCGTTAAAACGCATTATTCCGTTTCAAACAAGATAATTACTTTAGATCGGTGTTCCTCTGGGAGACCATCAAAAACATGAGACCTATAAAGGTCGGCACAAAAAAAAATAGAATATCGCTTGCTATGGCAAGCTCGCGCTCTAGTGCGCAAAATGCCGATCCAAATCATTTCCAACAAACCGTAGTCAAGCACTCGAGTGAACGGATGATCTTTTCGCCCCGGAAACCGGAAGATATTTCTAGTTTTGTAGCGTTCCTAGACGACAGAAAGAAAAAAATGGAGACAACATAAATACCACGAAAGAAAACAAAAAAGGTACTATCGCAACAAAACGCACAATAGAAGCTAGCACAAATAACAAATCCCAAGATAGCTATTGAAATGGTTCCACTTTCAGCAATGGGAACAAATGTTTGGGTCAACGTACTCACTTTGAAACATGGAAACGTAAAATTGGAAATTATATGTTTTGCCTACCATGCCTTTATTCCATACAAAGGATGTGAAAATAATGGCATAAATTGGTCCCACTGCTGAACAGCTGCGTTTTTCTTGAGATATATTAAATTAATTCTTTTGAAACCAACTGAATGTAAGAAGTAAAAAGAAAATAAACGCCTGCTATCAGGTGAAGAATTTCTCGTTACCAAACAAGCATAAATCTGTTACCCTGAGTAAAACAAGTTAATCAATCTACATGCACATTTATTTTTGTTCTCCCAACTGTATTTATAAGTTTTGGGGTCTTTCGAAAATTTTCGATCATCGTGATCTTTCACTTTTTCTCATTTTCTAAACCGCTGCGTTACGTTCAGTGCAAGCGTTAGGTCTAAACTTTCGCATGACTCGAGGATAGCAGACATTCTGGCGGTTAATGCATACATGTAGGCGCAAGCCGATTAAAGCGGTTTCGTCAGCACTTTGTAACGTTAGTAACGCTTGTAACAGGAAAGTATTTTACTCGCTTTAAAGAAGTATTTTATAGTATTTTAAACCCGCAAGACTATTCCGGAATACGGTCATAGCTTTTTTCAGGTATTTTTAAAGTCAATTATGCCTTCATTATGCATTTTGTCTCCTGCTGTCACATTCACATTCGCGAACATATTCGACAGAATTGCACTATCGAGTGACATTGCGTTTACATGATGAAACGCGCAAAAACACTCTCGGTATGGAAAAAGTTTGGTGAGCCCGTGAATGGTGGACCGTACCAAAGAAGTACGTGAAACCAAAGAAAAAGAAGTTTGAATTGTAAAAATTAAGAATTCAATTTCATAATAAACAATTCCATTTAAATCAAAAGCTTTTACCATCAAGACTACAATCAATCGACGTCAGCCTTCAAATTGCTCAAGTTTTTAATTTCAGTGTTATAAACAGTTATTTAAAAGGTTATTTAGCTGTTATATCTTGTACGACAGTGTTTGTTTCAGTATCTTTCACAGCAGTCATCACTCAAATCAACGAATCAACAAACTTATCTATTGTTGCTTCCAACTGCTAGAAAAAGCATGCTTAATTTTGTAATTTTGTGAATCGAAAAGCGGGAGGAGACTTTTTACCTTCACAGAAAAAATATATAAACGTCCTCTCTGAATGTAACAAAATGGCAGAGATTCATCTCAGTGGTAATGCAATGTAAATGCAGTTCGTAAAACTATTTTTTTTTATTAAAAAAACATAATTAACACAAATGATTTAATAGAAGAAAAGTGTGCTACGTATTGTTGTAATAACCAAAAAACATTACAAAATAAATAGCATTATTAGTGCCACTTCGCTTTTAATTTTCTAAAACATATCGATAACCTTGGTACAATTTGCAGTTGCCATTTTGATCCCAGTTGTGTGAAAAAAACTTACCAAAGTGGCCAATTTATAGACTGTCCAGGCTCCTAGATGGCCAAACTACTAAATAAACATTGTTGGACTCATGCTCAAGTTCCCGAAGTCAAGTTAGGTTTAGTCAAGACAAAGATGTATGCTAAATTTTGCGTTGGTGAAAATGGTCTTTTTTCACTTATTATGTAATTACAAAAACTTCGGAGAAATTACAATGGAACAAAGTACATATATCTTTTGTCTGATAAATTTGCTATTAAACTTCATTTAAAAAAATAAATTAGGTCAATGTTTGTTCGAGTTATAGAAGAAAAACCAGTGCTCGTTTGGTTGAATGCTCAATTTTGCGAGTGACTGTAGTTCTCGATAGTATTTTCTAATCTTTGGGAAACGTCCTGAACAATCAATTTCTTAATATGCCAAATTTGAATGGAAACGAATTATTCATTAACTGCCAGTTCTTTTAGCAAAAGGTAAAACATGAAATACACACTTATTTCATGAACTATAATATGTTTGTCACCCTTTTCATCTGCGATCTCCATATCTGAGTATGTTATAAAATTTTTACGAAAATTGAATTTTTATTTCTTGTAATCCAGTTTTTTAGCAACGAGTGACCTAAGAATCTGAGGACGAACGTTATTAATCCATTCTTATTTTCATTTCTCACGTGTAAACCTAACCTCTAGTCACGACATACATTTTACTTAGTCCCTTCATACATTTTGTATACAAACTAGCTTATTTGCCTGATTACACGGGCAGCATTTTGCTGTTTTTATGTGTAAGCATGTGTAGGGGGGTGCCCATGGCGCAGCGGTAGCGCAAGAAAACACCACGCCATAGGTGTGGGATCGAATCCCGAGTCTGGCACCCCCCGGTATTACGAACGGCTGACCACCGATCTTAATAATATACCGTCAATCGGTCACAGTAACTCTCTTCGGAGAGAGGGCCTTGTCCCACTTGGGGGATGTTGTGCCACATAAAGATGGTGTAGGGGGGTCCGCGACAGCCGAGCAGTAGCGCCGGTTAGAAACTCGTCCCATGACCTCGACGGCGTGGGTTCGAATCCCAACCGAGACCGGACCCTCCCCTGTACGAGAGAAGTGACTATCCACGTACATAAGGGAAACAGTCTTGTAAGCCCTTCATGAGGCAGGCATGACCAAAGAGGTCGTTACGCCAAGAAGAAGAATGTGTAAGCTATCTAGGAGGTCGAATATGGAATTTTTGTCAAAATTTTTGTTTTTCTTTGTGTTAAGTAGACCTTTTTATTTGATCTTGTTTCATAAGACCCAAGATCATTAAATAGACAGGTCGAATCTTCCCATACAAAGAGCCAAAAACCGTGGGAAAATTTTTGACAGGTGGTTTGAATTTTGTTTACTTCTTACGAGCATCAAGAAAACTGGAGTAAAACTGCAAATTTGGTATGTTTCGTCAAATTAGGAAGTTGAGGCGTTCGGTAGCTTGATTTCGGCCATATCATGGCGACCAACAGGATCAAAAGTTCATGACTTCGCATCGAAAACCACTTTCTACTACTACTGGCTGACTGTGATCCAAAATTTCCGATTACTTATTTCGTTAAGTAGATTGTAAGCACTTTTCAAACAAACTGTCACAACAACGGAACAGCCCGCCAGGCAGCTTGCATGCAAGTTGTCAGGCAGTTGTGTCACCAGGCCTCTGGCCTGTGTAAATTTGGGACGATTTGGGACGAATTGGGACGTCGTCCCAAATCGTCCCAAATTTACACAGCCGAGAGGCCTAGTGACACAACTGCGGGACAACTTGCATGCCCGCCCGCCTGCAGGGAGAAAAAAGCTTTGCACCGACCTGTCTATTGAATGATCTTGATAAGACCCGGTCTCGGTGCCACGCGAAATTTTGAAATTGCTATAGCAATCCATGCTATGTAATGGGAAAAGCTGATTCATATTTTTGCCAAAAGTAAATGCACTTAATAATTTTGTACGCGTTTCAGAATTCTGATCTTCTGTAGCGTCACTGTTGTTTGGGAGTTTTTCCTTTTCAAGCAGCAGGTTACCGGTTGCATAGCATACTTGCATGCAAGTTACTTTTATAATTCTTACTCCTTACAATGCTGACTTACTCCTTAAAATAAATCGTTCTTTGCTATTTTTTATAATTTGATTTATAATATATAGATAGAATTTGGATGCGGCCCGCGAGAATTTATTGAGATCGATTTTTTGATTTATTATTTTTTTCATTGTAAGAATTGACTACCGAAAAATCGAATATATTTTAAAATCATCTGAGTACGTAAAGTTTGCAAACTGTAGAATTAAATGAAATACATCGAAAGTGAAATTTAGTACTTTTTTAAAACGATTTTTGCTGAACCATGTTGATTTTGCGGCCCGCGAATCATCGGAAATGTATAAAAGCGGCCCGCGAATCATCGGAAATGAGGCCCGCTAATGAAATGAGTTTGACACATCTGGTCTAGACGAATATTTCTTGGAAAACCACGATTTTAGAGCGTTTGTAGGCGCAAAAAATCTAACGGACAGATCGAGTGCGGGAATGGTCAATTGCTCGAAAAAACTCAAGAAATAATAAAACTTAACAGTAGAAAGAATTAAAAACTGAAAAGTTGATATTTAGCTAGCTCAAAAAGTATTCATCTGCTTGGGAACTGGTCCCCTTCCTGTATGCTTTTTCTAAAACTACTAGATGGCAGATCCCCCAAGTGGAATGATATTTCAATTTTGTACAAATCTAGCAAACCATGGTCTGGAATAAACACGTTAAGTGCTCCGTTTGTCCCTTGGAACCAACAGAGTCATTTGAATGCACGTCAGATGTTTGAACGTGCAAGCACTGCTCGATGGTTTGCTATCAATTACCGGTATTGAAAATCAACTTCCGTTCTTGTATTAACTCAGAATGTCCAGTTAGTTCGCATCATGTGTCGAAAGGGTTCAGAGACAACCCCTGAAGATGGAAAACTAATCGTACGATTGTATAATCTATGCAAGTCATCCTACAAAATCGCAAAACTTGTGGACAGACCCCATTTTACTGTTCAATCGGTGATTGTTCGATTCTCCTTTTCAAAAGCATTAAAAATTAAGCAACGAAAAGGTCTTCCACGGCCTCTAACCACATACGATGAGCATTATTTAGTCCGGGCAATAAAACAAAATGCAAACGATGAAATATGCTAGATGCTTCATCATGGTGTGGGGGTGCATGAGTGCAGCAGGAGGCAGATGCACTTCAGTGAAGGGGTATAGGATCACAAAACCTACATTCATCAAATTTTGAAATTGCAAAAAAGTGCCGGTAAATTAGGATTACAAGGAAGAAACATATTCCAAAAAGATAATGTTTCTAAGCACACAGACCTATTATAAATACCAAGTTGTGGTTTCTTTCTAATGTTCCAAAACAACTCCATTCGCTCTCGCAGAGTCCAGATATGAACCCAATAGATCATTTATGGAAGATCTTAGATGATTCTACTCGTAAACGGACAATTTCTTACTAGGATGATGTGAAACGTGCATTGTAAGAATGGGACAGAATACCACCCACCGTCTCGGTAAATTTGGTCCATTCCATGCCACAAAGACTAAAAAGTGTCTTTGAATCAAAGGTAGACCCTATGACATATTAAAGCTTTTCAGTTTACTCTTGTTGCCCTCAAAATAGGACGACAATCCGAAGTAGACGAATACTTTTTGCGCACATAATAATTGCAGTGTTTGCAATATTAGGCCATTGTCACCTATGTTATCAAGTTTTACTAGCAAACTTGCATGAAACACAAGAATTGACCAATTCTCTAACGAACATGGCTGTTTTAATTAATTTCTTGAGCCTACGCTCGAAAATAAGGGTTTTCCAAGAAAAACTTGTCCAGACAAATGCTTTTTGGACTCACTGTAGATATTATAAAATTATTTAGATGAATTTTCAAAAGGTGTTCCAACTATTGTTTACCACAGCTGTTTTTGTAATTAATCGGACCTTATGATTTTATTCCAATATCTATAATAAATCGGACTATCTTTAATAAATCCGACCTCATGATTTTATTCCAATATCTTTTGTATGCCAAAATAACAGATTCAAACGTCAAAGAATTGCTAACAAAACCCATATAACATGAAAGTCATACCCGATTATACTGGTCGAATGGAAGCGTACCAGTTTTTTTTTGTCGAAGACATTGGAATGATTTTCACTATTGACCCTTAAGTCTTATATTCACAGAATGTATAACAAGATATTACGCATGCCGATGTAACACCAGGCGTAAGGAAACATTACGCCGAAGGTCGTAGGTTCGAATCTCGTATAGTAAACGAATGGCTTACCAATCTATTATATAAATCGACCGGACACAGTAATTCTCTGGGCAACAAAGAACCAGACAGTATCCTGGCACTCGAAATATGGCAACGCTCCTCATGTACAAATAAATAAATAACATTGAACTAGTTTTTTTCTTTGATATAGGATTTTCTTTGATTGATCTCTAAATCTTTACTAAATTTGTAGCTACATATAACACACGATTTTTAATCCATATTGTTTGAAGATGGGTTCGAAAGGCAAAATACACGTCAGGCAAATTTCAGACAAATCCAACATTCAAAAATTTTATTAAGGCAATCGATTAACAACGTTGAGTTAGTAAAATCTCATAATAGTTGTCATAGTTGTAACAAATCTCTGCTAGAGTATTATGTTGCAGTTTCCAACAAACACATTTTAATAATTAGACATATATTATTTTAATTCGATATTCAATAACCTTGATTCGATTATTTTAGTCTTCAACCATCGTAAATTTTATTGCATCCACAATCGCAACATTTTGCAAGTTTTTAAAAAACTTAAAGGAAAAAATTGTGGAATTCATTTAGGTTTTAGTTATCTGTGGCTTTTGATGCAAAATTTTAACGTTAACGTGTTTTTTTTTTTTAGTTTCAACATAACGTGGAACAATCAATACATCCAAAGTAGACTGATTAAATAAATCTTTCAATAAGTTAGGTATGGTATGAACAAGGTACCCGTAACTTGTTCGCTGCAACCAGAGACGGCAACTTACCTTCTAGGTAAGAAAAGTAAATGTCTCTTAAACCGGTAAAAACAGGTAGCTAGCCGCTATGGCATTCTTCTTACCCCTACAGCCCCAAACTCATACCTCAGTTAAACATACTTGGTGCTGCATCTGCAACTCGCTTCTACATTTTGCCTTTGCTGGGCTTTCCTCTGGTACCATTCCTTCCCACGTGCACATTTAAGGAAGCTTAACCAATGATCAACGGCCAGCGGGCTTCGTGGTGGTGTAAAAAACTATCACCAAACAAAACGAACACGTTCGTCCTACCCTTTTGCGCCATAGTGATTGTTTTTCGATCTTCACTTCGTCTCGCTCCAGCGAAATTGGCTGCATCGTTAAAATTAATTTTATGTCCTTCCACACTCCCTACCATCCTGTACATCCTCTATGCTTTCACACACCTTTCACCGAAGGGCGATCGACGTGGAGCCACGCAGACGCGAAAGCAATCAAGCAAAACTAAAACAATCTTATTTTTTGTCAGCATGTTTTGGACGCTTTGCAGCCTTTTTCGTTTTGATTGCTGATGCTTGCACATTTCTGAATTCGAGGCACAAGAGGCCCTGAGTCTGGCGGTTTTCCTACCCCATTTGCCATCGAGCATACATCCCTTCGGGAGAGACTCCAAGCGAGGAATTTCAAGCGCTTTCTGTCGAAGTGCTGCTGGTTACCTCGTTTGGCAAGGGTCACATAGTGCTGCCGATCCGATAAAACTTGTTTCGGCCCAACATGATTGCGGCCGCTTGCATTGGTTGGAGTTTTTCTTGGTATTTTTGTTATTATTCAGTTTTTATGCACCCGAATGCGAAAACTCCTTCGTCGCGGGACGACAGTGCAGCGTGCAAGATATTTTTCGTTTGCGGATGATCTTTCCCGTTTTTCTTCTCATTTTGATTTACTTACCCAAAGCATCCAACGAACCGCGTGCACCAGAAGGGGATGCCGAGAGCATGATGATGGAAGAAGCGAATGGCAAAAGAAAATACGATCGCAGACAAGGCGACAAAGACGATCACTAAAGCGGTGACGATCTCGGCAATGGCAACCGATGCCGATGCGGTATTGATGCTCATAAATAATTTATTTCAATACATCCGTTTTTCGCCCCGCTTTCATAAAGGACGACGATCACTTCTGCTGCTTTCCTGAGTCTTTCCTCCCGAGAACGCGAGACGGTCACCGGCATAATTTTCTCTCATTTTCTTTTCAACGTCATTTCGGAACAGCACGACGCAATCCGCGGCGGTTTTGTCTGGACCCCTCAATCTCGTCGAAAACAACAGCACTGCACTAGAAGGACACTTTTGAACCGTTCGACCATTTCATTAGACGTTGCATAGCTATATTTGAGCCTTCGTTTTTGAACTAGTTGCACCTCTAGCAAAACAATAGCACCGCACTTGAGTGCATCAACACTAGCAGGAGACAATAGGATGGGGGCTGAGGCAAAGGGTACTCGATAGAACACGACTACACGAGTTGGCTATCTCACGTTTTCTATGTAGGACTTAAAATTTACTGCGACATGGTTGCCCTCGTCCAGCTCACGTTTTGTTGAGAAAGGAATCTAACGGGGCATAGCATGTTTCAGCCGTCGAACATGAAAAAAATTATCCAAATTAATGAACCACCCATTCGTTGCTCGTGGATTTCCAATGCCAACATACCGGAACGATGTTTAATTATCATCTTCAAGTGTATATTTCTTTGGTAATTTTGGTGATTTAGTTTTCTTCAGTACACACTTTTGCTATGAATGTAATTTTGGAGATACATTTTCAAATGGTTTTGAATTTTAGTGGAAACACTGCAATTTCCAAAACGTGTTGCTCTCGCACTACTTAAATTTATAATTCGAGATTTAATTCGAGGTAAGTTTTAACGCCTCGAGTCTTTTTCCTACGGGTTGAAGGGAAACATTATGTAGAACAAAAGGTTTTGTAAAGTTTTGTGTTAAAGAAAAATCACCATTGAGATTGCATTCAATTAGGCCCCGGATCGTCTGGTGATTGGACCTGTACAGATTCAATTAGTAAAGGATAGTGCAGCGAACAAACACACCAATCAACCGTCAAGAAAGTGCCCGAGGACGTCGCTCACGAATCTGACGATCACTGGCGCGACTGTCAAGAAGACCACTCGCACCAAATGATGATGAAGGCGTTGATGGCGATAGCAATGCCTGATGGCTGAAATTGATTTCGTTTTCCACTGCAATCACGATACTGCCCTGCTTCAAGAGCGTGCTTTTACGACCTCGCTGGCGATTGTTGGATAATAACAATCCATGCGAGCAGCTCAAATTAAACTGCAATTCGCCATCTCCACGGGGTGAGTAGACGCCTCGCGTACAAAATAAAAAAAATCGTACAGTGAGAAGAAAACAAAAAGCCCCCAACCACAATCGGCCAACGGTGTACAGTTTATCAGCCACATGTAAGTGGAGATAAACACGTGCACATTCGAAGCATCATTAGACAAGCGATTAATTTCGCCCCATTACACCTCGACTCTGTTGGCCCCGTTTGGTGGAAACACTGGCACTTACGCAACAAGCCAATCCCCTTCCATTGGAGCTGGCTACGATCGAAGAAACTGCCAACACCGTGTGCTTCATTAGCCCGGTTGAGGATGGCGTTTCTTACCACGTTTTGTATTCCATTTTCTCGCCATCAAACCTCTTTGATACCGCCATTTTACCACCGACGATTAATTCGTTGCTTCATTTTTTATTATTTTTTCATTTCCTTTCTCACTTCAGTTTTAGATGCACATGCTAATTTTACATGCAATCCTCCGGTCCACACTCGATTATTTCCGATTATTCCGGATGTAATTTTTTTCTTGGGCACATTTTTGTGTCACTTTTTACAAATAACAAATCCACCACAACTTGGTAAAGCTCAGTGTTCCTTTAAAAATATGTGTATACCTAAATAGCCGAAATTATCATACTTCAACGTATTCTTTTTGCCGAAGGAGCGCAAGGATCCTGTACAGTAGTGTCATCTGTTAGCATTTCGAAACTACCAATGCGTGACACGCAGTGCCCCTACCATGAAACTCATAAACTAAACCGCAGGCAAATGATTCATTCGTTCCATTCATTCGCTGAACTCGTCCTTCATGAACTCTAATGAACTCGTAAATCCTTCTGTGAACCAACAGCATTCCGGGGAGGGGCACGGCAGCATGGGCATTTCGCCATGGATGCCGCCATGCAGCACGACAAGTAACGCATGCGCATCTAGCAATATTCCAGCAAAGCCATTTCGTTTCGGTTTTGCTTTCGGCAGGGAAGAGAGTTATGGCCGTTAGGATCACATTCCGGCACTTCATTATCACGGATCGATTGCTGCCGACGCGTCGCTTCGGTCGACAGCTGAAACCAGTTTCCCAAGGCGTTCTTGCAATCCGCTTGATTTTAGAAAGCCTTCTGAAAGTTTTCGTTGGGCTGCTATCGCTTTCTTTAGGCTTCGGCTTTATAGATCTTAAGCACTGCATTTGTCTGACACTGGCCATTTGGTGTTCAATGGAGGAAACCTCATCATCTCCACTCAAACACCTTCGTCTTATCACCAAAAGCAAAGCGCACCACTATTCCTATAGCGCA
This sequence comes from Anopheles sinensis, assembly GCA_000441895.2. Classification (NCBI taxonomy): domain Eukaryota; kingdom Metazoa; phylum Arthropoda; class Insecta; order Diptera; family Culicidae; genus Anopheles; species Anopheles sinensis. The sequence goes on along the minus strand of KE525233.1, from coordinate 477,841 downwards.
CCACTATTTTTTCTTTCTCTAGTATTGCACGCTGCCCGAAACACGTTCGAAACACGCTTGCCCCAACCACGCGCTGTCATCATCAGTTCGCTGCCTCTTATGATTATCTAACTGTTTATGAGGCTTGTGTACATATTGGCACCTTCTCCATGAATCATTTCGACCGATGAGTAAACCGACCATAATGCGTTCGAATGTAATCCGTCATGCTTCTATTTAACTATCATTTAATGTACTGCTGATTGTTACCTTGAGAAACATTTTGATGCCCGTATACATTCACACAAAACAAAAGCTATTATTTTCACTTGTTCATTATTTTTCTGACAAACCTGACAAGTCCACATTGGATTCGTTTAGTTGTTTCGTTCTTTTACGCAAGGACTACAATATTGTGTTTGACTTTTCATAAATGTTCCTTTACCATGCCCAGCGACTGTAAGTTCGCTTCTTGCTCTTAGCCTTGATGGAATTGCCTGTCATTCATTGCGCTTGGATAGTTCTGCTGCTGGTGCAGCATTTTGAACGGTTCAAATTTAGTTACTTAAACACTATCTGCAAAAAACACCTGCTTTAGCTATCTGAAATTCACTCCGACCACATTGGAAAGATTAGATTTCAATCTTCAATGGCAGCGATGTTACTTAGGACCTCTAACATTCCGTCTTTCACATTAGACTGTTTGTTTTGCACTTTGTCACTGGTTTATATGATGCGCCACGATTTGTCTCCATCCGCTCTGTTTTGCCCTCGCTTGCCACTCTCGTTCGAGATTTGTTATAGGGAGTTTCATTCCTTACAATAATTTTCACGATTTCATACTTATTCGCAATCTTACGTAAATTTCCGTCGCTCACATTCTAGCTCAATAAAGTTATGTTTTGTTTTAAATATAGGACCATCTTATCAGCTAGTTACGTATACATTTCATTTTTTTGTTAGTTTGTTTGCTTCACTTTTGTAGTTTTCTAGCCATTGTAGCAGGGCATGCACATTCATACATACATACATACATACAAATATACTTTCGCATCGCACTGAACTGTATAGAGTTGTGTTTCATAGTCGTCCCACTAACTCACCTTTGGCAGTCCCGCGGTCAATGCGGCACATTCGCCACTCCCACAGTTATCCGCTGGCTTAGCACTACTATTTCAATAGCTTGCTTTCATCTAATTACTAGTTTCTTTTTGAAAGTGTTCATTAAATCTACAGTTACGTATTTCCGTCCTAGATATTTGTTTGGTTCCTCCCACCTCGCTTCCTCGCTTCTCTAGCAATCTTGCCTCTTTGCCTTCTACTAACCCACACCTGGAGATTCCAATGAGCATGAATTCTTGCGTTATTTATATATTTTTCGTTTTTCATTTACTTCCCACCCCATGATGTTTCACCTTTTTTACGTTCCAAAAAATCTATGATGTAAATTGAATGAGAACGTAAGGATAAGAATCCTCTAGCCCCCGCTAAGTGAAAAGGAATAAACATTCGATGCGCTTTGACGGCTTCTAGTGAATTGTAATAACTGATCAAAGAAAATTAAGTTCGGATAGCAATTATTGTTCTGGCAATGTTATTATATTCCCGGCCGTTTTCTTTTCTATACAGTCCAGCGCAACAATGGGACACGTAACTTAGATTAAAAACGTAATGATCTCTGCTGATAAATAAGTACATGACCATCGTTCACTGATGCCCCTTAAAAGTGAGGGGCAGAGGTTACAGAGTTTTGCAAGGAATTAATTTCACTGGGTTAAAGCTATCCAAATCTTACGTATTTACACAAAATATAGGCAAAACTAAATCAATTTGTAAACAAAACTGAACAAATGGAATAAGCCATTGACCGCGCATTTTTTGCAGGAAGATAATCACTGTTTTTCGGACTGTGGATTACGAAATGTTTCCTAGTTTAGCAAAAATCATCGAAGGACCGATTATATTTACTGTACGTGAATAAATAACGAGGCAACAAAACCAAAAGATCATTTCAAAGTTTTAACTAAGTGCCCCTGAAGAGGAGCGATCACGGGTGAACGATTTTTTTAATATTTTCAAAATTGAAACTATCTCAAACTGGGGAAACGAAAAACAAATAAAAACTAAATACATAAGACACACTTATCATCCTGGGAAAATCCAGGACAACTCATGAAAAGCACTAACAAATGAGCTATTCATAAACAAATATCGACAGAGCGATCGCATAACCAAATCTATAAAATATTTCCAAGCGTTAAACGGTTATCCTACTGTATTGCAAAGTTTTTCATCACAAATAAAAACTGACGCTACTTTTTCGGGCTCTACGCACTGAGATAAGATAGATTAAAGATTTTGCAGGTTGTTGTTTGTTGTATTAGGATCTACTATATAAAAGAAATTTTGCTCTCTATTCTTGTTAATCATCTGTTGAGCTCTGTTGCCGCTGCCCGTTCTGTTTTGTCTACTCGTATCGCTTCTTGCTTTATTTTACCTAAAGCAAACACTGACGTGTAAGTATCTTGGATTTCTTTTAATGTTTTCATCGATTCTCTCGAACAGACCTACATTGCGTTTCGTTTAGTTGAAATTTTTACAGCCGTTCAATTTTACCTCAAACGCACAATGTTCGTATTTCCTTCTACTTTTGTTGACTCCCATCGCATAGTTTGTTCATACTTTGTTTGCTCTAGCGACAGTTATTTCCGTTTTTTAACATCAATGTCACCTCCGTTCTTTGTCTGTATGTCTATATTACACTGTTCGTCACTTCTCTCAACAGCGACGGTAGCAGTAGAAAGATGTGAATGGTTCATCAAAAACAATTCGGAACAGATTTGTATATTCTATCGTCTACTGTGTATCGGCGGTCTTGATTGGAAAGATGTAGAGTGTAGGAATTGTGAGTACAATTTGTTTGTCCACCCGAGCGACGATGTTTATATCATAAAATGGGATTTTTTTTGTGTGTAGAGTTTAGTTTCACCATCAACCACCACCATTCACTGCTAATGCATAAAAAGTACCTTTTAACGAAATCCAAACAAAACAAAGCAAATGATAACACAATCGATGAACTGATCCTGTCAATCCAATCCGTTAAATGAACGATCATAAACAAATTGACTTTAGTGTATGTGTGTCTGCTCAACTACAACCGCCATGAGGAACCGAGTAGAAATGAGAGAGAAACAAAGAAATCATAGCCATTGCACTCGATGCGATAGGAATAGGGTCAGTTCACGGACTTCCGAGGCCAGCAGCGGGCTCAATATTTTGCATGGTCCTGTTACTTTGATCCTTTGGCGAGAGCGCGAAATGGGTTGGTAATAAATTGGTTGTTTGCTTTATCGGCCGTCTATTTCTACCGGGAACTTTTCGTTTAGTATAAATAATTACTAGCACTACTGTGATTGGTGTGTTGGTGTAACCCCTAGTTTTGCTCGTGCAATGCGGCCGCTGCAGCTGCCGCGGCGGCCGCCTTCTGTGCCTGGGCCTGTTTTTCCTGCTCGTTTAGCTCCTTAATGGCTTGGATCTCTTTCTTCAACTTCATCCGGCGGTTCTGAAACCAAATTTTGATCTGCCGCTCCGTTAGACATAAAGCGTGCGCCATCTCGATCCGACGTCGACGGGTAAGGTAATGGTTGGTGTGGAACTCCTTCTCCAGCTCCAGCGTTTGGTATCGAGTGTAGGTTTGCCGTCCTCTTCGTCGCAATCCGTTGGCACCTATTGCAATCGAAGAAAAGAAATATCGTGAATTACATTGTTGTCTTTGAACATGTTAAAAAAACTCCTCACCACCGATAATTTTGCTTTTCAATTTCAATTCAATTTCAATTATTACTTTTTAATTATTAAAGCGTTCGAACAAATTTTAGGCTACTGGTTTCCTTATGTAACTTGATACGTTCTTGAAATAACTACTTAAGTTTTTCCCTTTTCCCTTTTGAAGTTTTCTGCAGTTTCTTCATGCATTTTTGACATACTCGGCTTGTAACAGTCAGCAAGTTATTCAAAAATAAGGAAACAAAAAACAAAGTAAATTTTCAACGACGGCCACGAAAACCTGCTCTGTAGACATATTCGTATCGATCGTTTGTGGTTCATGCGCATACTTCTTTGAGGTTCTCATTCGTCACGAATTTTCGTAGCTTTCGTGTCTGGATAGCTATTGCTCGAGATACAGTCGGCAAGCAAAACACACGAAAACACACGAAAAGGAAAATACTGAACTTTGTAAGAAATAAAAAAATCTTTCCATTCGAACCCACCGCAGCCAACCATTCCATAAGGATGTGGTTATATTCGGATGGGTAGGCCATTGAACCGTGGTTCACAACTGAGTGCTGGGGTCGCATGAGTTGCACACGATCGCGAGTAGCGGGCAATCCGCTTTATCATCTTCCATTCGAGACCTGCACACGATGCGCATGTTAACGAAAACAATCGCTTTTTTTGCTTGTAAATTGCCAGTAAACAGGAATATTTTCCACTCCACTCTTCAGATTCGGTTACATACGATTAAATGAAAAATTCGTAGAGAGTTCCTAGCGGGCATATGAAAACCTTCTCACATAAGTTTCGTAGCAGTCAAATTATCACAAAAGCAAACTGTAATTATTGACCAGAAAGGGAAGCCGCAAGCTGCCAAGCAAAACCATACACAAGCACACACACACACACACACACACACACACACACACACACACACATA
>KE525233.1:440823-467895 GCA_000441895.2 Anopheles sinensis | reverse complement strand
GTGACACTACGCATGGTGGGCTCGTTTTGCAAACTGGAATTAGATTTAAAAAAGAAATTTGCTTCGATGGGACATTTTTGTTGCAGTCGGCATTGCTGCGTTTTCAATACACACCTGCTTCCAAAGTTACTAAAATCGGCCCACACGCATTATTGTTAAAATATTGTTGAATGTTTTTGTTACTATTGTTTTGAAAACTATGTATGACCCAAATCGCAGTGCAATCCACAAGCACTATCTTTTTATTGGTTATAATGGCGTTACTAAACAATCGGCAGTGCTAGCGAATAGCGCCATACGAACGATTCTACCAAGCATTTACCCCATCGCATGTGACAACTATATTATTTATTAATCCATATAATGGTTTACGAAACATTCCTTCTTTGGTTCATAGTCGTATACGGTACACCTCTTGATTTATCAATTTTCCTAAAGCAACAAACCTTTGCGCAGACGCTATCCAGATTGACCAGTGATAGACTCAGTAGCGATAGCGCTGAAGCAAGAAGGTCAACAAACTGCCGCTTCAACTGATAAAAATGAAAGAAAACATTCCGGACGCTGCCATTTTTCTTCATGCACAAAATCTGGCACCAGGATCGGAAAGCACGTGGCTTTCGGTGAGTTATGTACAGTTTTAGCTAACGCAAGCTAACTCGGGAAAGGGACAACCCTGATCCCTGAACGCCATCCCTCCTGACGAACACGAAACGCACACCGTAAGATTGCTCCAAACGCGGTAGGAAGAGTGGTGAGAATTAAATTCTTCAGGGACTGATATATTTATTTCAGAGGTAAGATTTATGGAGGAGAGCCAAGACTGTGCTTTGTCTTTTCTTTTTCTCCCTTATCGACCAAACGACGACGTAGTTCATCTTCGGCAATTATACGCCGGCAATAAAAAAGAGGCGCGAACGCCATTCCTTCCCGATTCTCCCAATCACGATGCCCTCAATCTAACACAATCCCGCAAAACAATACGCCTATAATTTTTGGCTTTTCTCATACCCTATTCTCTCTTGGGAAATCATTGAAGAATGATATACTCCTTGGTTTGTTGTTAGTAGCACAATATCTTTACTTTTGTCAGGCGCGTAAGAACAGTGGTTAATATACCATTTTTACGCAATACTTTATGCAACTTTCTATTGAAATTTCTGTTATATCATTAACGATAAGTAAATTAAGCAGTTTAGCTTAAAGTTGGTTAACAACACAAAATAAGTCAACTAATTTGAATTTCTTTCCTTCCTTGCGAAACTTCATCCATCGATTAGAGAATCACTTTCAACATGCAATCGAACATTATCTAACAGTATACTTGAGCCACAGCTGGCAGGCATGGTCGCATCATACAGTCGAAAACAAGAAAAGGGAGGACATAATTTACTAGCGACCTTGTTATACCATGATTTATATTTCTTTTCTTGCTTTTGGACTGCTTTCTAATCTTACGCTCTACCACTTCAACCAAGGATTTGGAAAAGGAAGGCTTGCGCAGAGGCAATATTTCATGAACGAAAATGGTGTCAAATTGCAAGTATCTCCCAAAGGCAAGTGGCAATATGAGAAAGGGCAAAGGATAGTGTTGCTTACGTCTTCCTAAAACCAACGAATAGAGAAGCCCACCAGCACAGTAGGAAGACCGTATTTGTATAAATGATAAAACATCTTTTGCAGAACATGCTTGCCAGGAGATAATACCAGCAAAAAAAAAAAAACTAACTAAGCTAACAACATACGCTATTCCCAGATACGACTAGTCATTGGTGAACTTACTCGAATCATCCAAGTAGAACAGGACAATTCCATCAAGATTAATGATTAACACAATGTGTTCAAGATGGCGGAGATGCAAATACTACGAAGCATAGTTACCACACGTTGCTTAGCAAGGGAGTAGTTTGAAGGAGGGAAAACATCGAACTAGTCGGCTTCGACGATAAATGAATGGTACCATGAAAAATTGAAAAAGATTGAACATGTTATGCTTATAAATCATTTCCCTTACACTGCTGTCGTTTTGGTAGGTCTCTGCAAATCTCCAGAAAGTCACACATAAGAGTCGTTTAAATAAGTAAATTGTTTTCTCAGTATTACAGTGAAGGCGATACACATATGTTTCGTTGCTTAAGCACATAGAGGAAGGAAACTTTGTTCATACCTTATTTCTATGTTTTCCGATCACTTCGGGCTTGAACTTTATCTTAATCATGATCAATTGATCGGTTGAGCTAAACCAAACATCTAAACAGTGCAGCGGAACGATATGAACACGCGCACGGGAAGGTGAGGTTTCTTATTTTGCCGCTCCAAACCCAATTAGCAACCAAACAAAGGAGCTCAGATAGCCACCAGACCCACGACAATCGCAATGCCTCCCAGGAGTAAACGTTGCCGGAAGGAGATTCGGACGACATAAGGCAGACACAGGCCAGTAGCCGATAATGTTATTCTATGGCGCAAAAAGGGGTCTGTGGTATGTGTGGGTAAACGAAAAAGGCGCGTGCTGAAGTCCAGATAGCTGGGAAAACAACGATCGAAGAGCGAGACAGAGCCTATGAAATATGCCCAATTATGTACATTAAAATGTAGCCGTGCAAAAACACTGCATCATGTACAATTTAACGAGATCGAGATGCATAGATAACCGCGCCGCATGGCCTCAACCAAGCCCACACTTCACTAAACTATGCAACAAACTCATTGTGGAGAGTTCATACTACCATGGCAACAATGGCACCAATGAGCAACGACGACGGTAGCGTCGAAACTGCAGCTTGGGCCGCTCGAGACACTTGAAACACTCGACTCACTCGATTGGATTTTGCCTCACGAAGGTTTAGTTCTAATGCACAACTCGGTAGCACTTTATTGACCACAAGGCGTAGGAATGTCATGCTAATGCCTTCCCTGCCAAAGCGAGCACTCCACTCGACGTCCTTTCATGCAAAGCTAGAGGTCAACCCCTGAGTGTCCAGCCCACAGCGAGAATAGGACTATTTTCTATTAAAGTTCCCGTTCCTACAGTTCACACGAATCTCCCCAACAACAAGATTGATGCGTTATAGCGTCGCTGCTTCGAAACGCAAACTAGAATGCCTACATCAATAGCGACGACGACGACCACGACGACGAAGCTATCGGAAGTTCGAACGGTGTAATATTGTAGCAGAACCATTCATTATCGATCGAACATTGTTTAATTTAATCCGATACAATAAAATATGCATCTATTACATAATATCGCCAGAACAGTGTATAAATAAGGGCTACACGTTGGTGTGCAATCGAAAGCATGAGCGATGCGGATGAAGAACTGGTGATGGTTCGTATGCAGCATAAATTAACACCAGAGCGCGAGAGACTCGCAATGGCGAGGGATTCGGAGAGGAAAGAAGCACATGAGTGATGAAAATTTGCGCTGCAACCGAACACAAACAAATACGCCAAGTGCATACACAAACCTACCATCCTTGCCAGCGATATCGAGCCTATGGTTGGTGTGCTCGTAAGGGACACGCGTTCGTTATGCAGCAAAAGCCAGCTTGATCCCATACATAACTCAAATAACCCTATGGTCAATTAATAAACCATCAAACATCGTAAATCAAAATGGATTCCCAATATTTCATGATCAGGGAGAATCGCTCCGTTCGTGTTCACCAACGACAAAATACGCACCATCGCCAGTCGATACACGCATACCTACATAAAACGCCCACAGGTCTCGGGTCTCACTACACCATGTGGCTAGCCCCGTCTGACCGCGCGGACCATCTAAAACGGACCGGTGCTGAGGTGCGACTATTCATTTAAATCAATCTCCTCCTTGCCGCGCTGGCTCGTTCCGACAATTTCAGTGCACGCAACGGAACGTGACGGAAACGACAAAGAACGTCTGACCGGTGGGAATCCGTCAATGTCGGTGCACAACAAACGAAGAGCGTTCGTTCTTCGCCTAACGGCATTGTCAGGAGCGGAGCCTAGAGTCACCGTAGGGTCTGTGTCTCCCGGTGCCCAACGAGAGTCATCCAACACGAGGAGATACAATGGCCGTAATGAAGTGTTTATAATGTTGGATATGATCGAGAGTTTTTCTTCTCCATCTTTCTTTCCGCCTGAAGAAGGGGACATGAGAATCAAGAAGGTCTTGAAGCAAGCAACCGCGCTGCATCTCTCAAGTTTTACAGGGTGGATACGATTGCGACGATGAAAACCCCAAGTGGGCGTTAAAGCGAAGCGATCGATATACTGGCTTTTAATCAAAATCGTAAATCTTAAAACGTGTGGCTAAAGCAAACATAAATCGTGTGTTGCAGCAGACAATTTCTACCACCACCGCTAATCGGGTGAGTTTGTTGTTCATATTCCATCCTCTATAAACTATCGAAGGCAGGCTCATGAAATTGAGACCTAACTCCGAAGTAACTTCTTCAGAAGCAAACTAAAGAAACCACAGCAGTAAACAAAAGAAACAATGCCTGCTTGTTGCCACATCCAGTGGTCAAGAGTACCCGAGCAAGCTGGTAATCATAATCACCGTAATCGAAAACCGAGATCTTAATTCGATACACTGGTGGATAGAGGCTTTGGCTTTCGTGCGATCCGTATCTTAATCGGACCAACCGGAATAGTGGGGAATCTTTGGCACTGGGTTCGATCATTGTGAGCTGTATATGCGACTCCATATTGGCCGCTGCCATTCACCACAAGGCATGCACACTACAAAGGAACGGGACTAGGCTTTCGAATGCAATAAATTAATGGCACTAGCGGCGTCGTTCAGATATTGGAATCAAAACTCATTCTCCAACACGTCATCACTCCAGGGTGATTTAAAACTGATGAAAGTTCAATCACTGCGGATGGAGTGAAGTGAATGCTTCTGGAATGCCTCCGTTTGTGTGGTTTTGTGACGAGTTCAATCTTGTTCTTTGTCTCCTCTGTTATCATCCATCTGTGTCTTTCAACCATGACCCATGGAGTTGATAATCCGCCCTAATTACAGTTTCTTAGTCACCAAAGGGGAGGCGACGAAACAGTTGATGTAGCATCATTGCTGCTTTATTTTCAACCCGCATAAGAACTAAGTCATGTAGATCGCAAAATTTTTAGTTCTCGTTTGTCAGATGCTCGGGAGACACTAGCGAGCGAAGCTAAAACTTCTCTCTGTCATCACGACGTCTGTCAGTAACTAGATGGAAAAACAATCTACCCAAACAATACAGAAAAGTAGAAACAATTAAACCAGCATATCTTGCAATTGCTGGGATAGAAAACCGTTCAACTGTAACATTTGGTCGAAAACTGGTGAATCATTTTCCAATGTGCTCAGCTGGTAAATGAAAGATGAATAGACGCTGAGTGCAAAATGCAATGAATTAATGCAGTCCTTCTTTCTACAGTTTCCTTCTTTTCACGAACACACACGTACACAAACACACACATCATTTGCTGCCATTTACCCCCGATGGCCTCTTCCCGGCTGGCGAATCATCAACAGTCGAAGCTACAGTTTACCGCAACGCGGAAAGGGCGCTTTTAATGCGAGAGTGCTCTATTCAAACAGTAGCACGGCAACCTTTTGTTTCAAAGGCAACAGACCTATGCGCCGTCATGAAAGCCAGTCAATTTATAGCTTACAACCACCGGCCGTTCTCGAGTGCCTCCGACGTCGTGCCGGAAAGCGAACCGAACGAAAGGCTGCCAAACAAGTTTACGCTGCGGAAAACTAAAACAAACACGGCAAAAACCGATAGGGGAGGAAAAGAACCTGGACACCAAACCCGGCCACACCACAATGAAACATTGGAAATCCGTTTAAGATCTTCCCGCGTGATAGCTTCACTGAACTCTTTTTCGAGCTTCAATTGGGAACACCTCCGCCCTTTATCGAAAGTGCCCCTTGCGTTGCAAGTTACCACAGGTACATGGCGCACACGGACAACGTACCGTTAACACTAGACGACGCTTCATTCGTGTCGTGCTCTAAGTCAAAGTTGTCATGCAGGTCACTTTGAGAGCAACGAAGTCGCGCACGTTTTCTCGGATTGACTTCGTACGCTGTAAGTATCTTCGATTGGTTTTTCCAACAGCGCCACGGTAAAGCAAGTTCCATAGTAAACGCCGTGCTGTGGAAATGGAGAAACTCTCTTTTGACCCCCACATCTTCGAGCTGGACCTCAAATTCCAATCGATTTTATTTTCATCACACCTCACGCTTGCAAAAGGGTCATGCAAAAGCACGGACAATGCTGCAGTAAACTAAAGCCCAAACTAGATAAGCGCAATTCTGCCAGTTCGCCCAAGAACGGTGGGATATTTCCATAGCAACAACATCCCCTCTTTCTTTCGTGGTACCATTTATGAGATAGAAAAGGAGAAGAAGGTTTGGAGTCAGCAACGAAATCGTGGTATAAAATACGACCAATTTATGCTGCCCGCTAAAGAGTTATAGCACGGAACTTATCTGATTTAACACCTAATAATGCATTACACAAACATGGTTTACATTGCCCAGGGCCGGCCTCTTTTAGTGTTCCAGGGAGGGTCTACTGAACAATAAGGGAGGAATTTATGAATGCAATACCTGCCACATTTGTACACCTTCCTCGGTAGACGCTGCATTGCTTAGTAGTCAAGAGTGTTTGATATCTTTCAGCAACTTAGTCGTGCCGTTCCCTCTCAAGATCTCTAAGGTTATACTCTTAGGCTACCTGTGTTTAAGAGATTTCTTATAGGATAGTGGGTTCTGTTATTTTTTTAGATTTGAGTCATTTTTTCATTCTTTCTGATCTTCGAACTTTCTGGGAACCTCGATCAACAATCAACGATTCGCATGGCGCGTTAAATATGGCCACGAAGAAGACCTATCTACAAACCGTGGGAAGCACGAAATGATTTTGGACGATGATCATTAAAGTGGAACATCTCAATTCTCCATGTGTTCCGAGATCTCGTGTTTGGCTATTTCAGATTCCAGCATGGTACCTCTTAATCATTATTCCTACCACGAAGAATGTGCTCGTAGCCGGTGGTGACTCAATAAAAAGAAGACGATGAGCATAGCAATGCGTAGAAACCTCACACTGTTGAATTATACGGATACTGGTATTTAGTAACGGATTTATGAATACCCTTTTACTTTGATATCTTACAACAATGCCACAGCAGAATATTTCAAGAGATGTTCTGTTGTTATAGCTTGTATTGTAAGGAATTTTGAGATAAAAGTAGTATAGAAGTTAAATGTAAACGACAAAACAAGACCATTTATGCTGTTCTTATGAAAAGTTGAAAATACTGACGTGAATGCTTCTTGGATCCCAATTCAAATCTTATAAACGATCTCACACTCATCCCTGAATAGGTTAAATGTGAGCTTCTCCGTTTGATCTATTTTCTTTTCCTCTCTTCCCCAGAATTGCTTGGTTCCCCTTATACCTTGAATCGCCTTTGAAGGTGATACCACACAGAAAGCACTCTAAGGGAAAACTCTTGGGGTTCGAGTTGGCGGCTCTTGGCGGTCGATACAGTTTCTTTCATGTTTCAAAAATATTGCTTAGTTAATTATTGTTTGTTTACAGGTTGCACCTGACCGTTTGAAATAATCAGCGTTCACAGTCAAATTTTGTATGGCATGCTTCAACACAAATACAGTTTGAAATGTAGTGGTTTAAAAATCTGTATGGATTCAAAATAGGTGGCCGTAAACAGGGAACTTGTATACCTAGTTTACGCAGAATAATGAACATGAAACGCAATCCAAATTGTTTTCTGAAAATCTTTCAAGAACATTTCGCACCTATATTTCTTAATAAAGTCATGCAAGGCAGTTTTGGTTCGCCAGGTATGGAAGATTTGCAGGCTTTAATAACACATGAAACATAGTTGGGCAAAGTAGTATTGCAGCATGGTATGGAGGTTTTTTTTGTTTGATGGTGGTACACCTTACGTTGCACAGACAAAGCAATAAAGGTCTTATTGCTTTGATCGAAAACAGTTAAGATCGATCTTAAATAGACTATATAAAATATTTTCTTAACGTTTTAATATCCTCAGGAGTTCAACATATTCGATATTGCATCCACGTTTTGAGATGCATACCTGAATAGGTTAGAAAATATTTGGGATGTGTTAATTTCACGTCCTCATGTTACATGATGTAATTTATTTTCATGTGACAAATGTTATTTTTACAATCAATTCGTTTCTAAAAGCTCGAAGATGACTACAGAAATCGAACGTGCGTGCGTTCTCTTCATATCCTACGATACACAAACACAGGCCTTAGTTTTCGAGCCACATTTAAAATCCTACCCAAAAAACTTACACCGGAAACCAAGTGAAAAGCATAGATACAAACTTAATGTCAAAAAGAGAGAGTTACATGGTTGAAAATGAGAGTGAAAGAGAATATGCGAAATGGCGTGAAAGCCATACATTAGGCAAGGATCCATAGGGTGTTTTAGGAGCCAATAAAAGGGAAGTGAAGCGAAGAAAAAGCAAGAGGGTTAGCTATGGTGAGAGTTTCAGAGCAGAATCGGGTCATAAACACAGGGGAAAGAACCTGTTCCCTTCGTCCCTTCCAATACGCGACGCAACGGCGAAGAACGGAAGTGCAGCCACTGGCAATGGCGGTGTCCCGATAGCGGGGGTGCCGGTAGAGCCACAATGTGCTGCTGGATTTATTGCCTCTGTACAGGATTTATGGTTTATTTTCGAAAAACAACAGCAACGCAATGGTGGAAAAAATAAACACACGTAAGCTCAACACAACCCACCGAGTTAGAAGCGATAGCCGTGGAGCCTTGAGCCAGGATTTTAAGACCAGGGCTTGTCCTGGTACGGTTGCGGTTGAACGATACCAAAACGAATGAAAATCCCCAATGACGACCCAATGCTGGTGCTACCCGAAATTGTGTTGCTGCTTTGTAGAAAAAAGGCTGGCTCTAACGTATAACTGTGTTTGGGTAAACCGCCTCGCATCACCTCGAAATCTTTTAGGCGTCGCTTTTGGGGACATGAATTTGATGTTTGGTACACTATTTTATCGTCCTTCACTTATCAGCGCTTTGCGTATTTTGATCGGACAGACGTTATTTTCCCTTGAACAGAAAATGCGTGTAATGTCTATCCCCGGAAAGTTGTGGAAAAGCAATAGCTATGAACGATCTTTTAAAACAAAATAGTAAAAGCAGTGTTCCAAATGGTGCACGCGATATCACTCTCGCTTGATGAACCCTATTTGCCTTGCTGGTTCCGTTGCACAAAATCTTACGGTTTCCGTTTTTCTAGTAAAATCCATAAAAACCTGAAAAAACAACACCTACTTTCACCCGACTTCTACCGGGAACTTCTATGTTATTTTCTCCCCGTCCAAAACTAAAAGGAGCAGATGGTGCCGATCTTTTGTGCCTTCTTTCGGCTACTGTTCAGACTTGTTCGTTCATCCGCTCCTCTCGTCTCGTTGGTGGCAACTTTCGGTCAGCAACGGCTGCCGGGCGGGAACAGCAAAGCCAAGGGTTTAAGATTTATTGCACCAAATTAATCACCTTTTTAATTGGATCCGCTTCAAACATCCGGCGCATACGCAGAACGATGCGTATGCTCTGTGCGCAAAGCAGCAAAATTTCCTCCGTCCCGAAATGAATATACACCCTCGTCTCCTTCATAATAAGCAACGCCCTTTCGATGGCTATATAGGATAATTAACGAACAGGTTGAATAGGATCAAGCGTATGAATGATGTATTTCTAACTACGTTCACTTTACGTAAATTGTATCAACCGATGATTATGAAATAGAAGTAAATGTTACTATAGCTATTAATTTCACATTAATGCATTTTAAAAGTATATCAGATCATTCCCTTTGAAAGAAATATTTGTGTTTAGTTTAAAAATTTAATTTAATGCAATGAGAGGGTAACATGCTACACATGATACATCAAATATATCTATTATCGCCTAAACTTTGCCATTTTGTCAAAACTCTATCCCAAGCAAATATTTCTTTTTATTTTCAAATCCGTACCACAAATGATTAGCAGTCTCTATAAACTAATAGAGAAAATAGTACATAAGAACAATGAACATATAATGCGATGTTTGAGTTTAGCTCAGCCAAAACTTTTACAATTCTTGGGACCAACATTTAACTACTACGTAATGATGTTCTTCTCTAATGCGCTTTTCTTTTCGCCGCAGTGTTATCTGTATTATTATCATTTGTGTATGAGAATTAAAATTTTAAATTTCTACTCACTCGAACAATACATGGCAGGAGTATGGAACCGAATGGTCGACAGCTAAGCGTACTGAATATTTCTCCAAAGATGGAAGAATATAAGAAAATCTGTAGATTTATGGGATTTTCCTTTAATGGTTCTGTCGAGCTTCTTACTTTAACACTTTTCGTAACGAAGGTTATACGCTGAGATTTCCTGCATAAATCTCGAAAAGCTTCCGAAACGAGCGGATCCGACTCCCTTTCGGCGCACACAATGGACACATGTGAGCACACGCCAATGCATCTCTACCCATTGGCGACGACGTACAACGATCTATTGAATTTGGTAGAAAGTAATGTTTTTTGCAAAAATATTTATGCTGACATTCTAGCCGTTAAATTATAAAAAGGGATGCAAATGGTTGCACACTGCAGCAGAATGCTACATGCCCTTTGTTCGAATCCAACCTACAGCTCTGTCTGCTGAACCAAAGAAGAGCTGAAGATCCCGTCAGCCACCCCCGACAATGAGAGGACCTGCAAAATATAGTAAAAATCTGCCATAAGCTCTGCGTATAACTTGAATCAGGTTGAACGAACTTTGTGCAGCCTTTTCGAGCATAGTTGCACACCCAACAGTAAAAACTCATGGCAATAAAAGAGCTTAATCGTAAATCTCGTTTTCATTATGCTTAACAAAACTTAATTATGTCTTTTGACATGTTGGGAACGCGCGAACGCCACCGACATGCAGCATATACCATGTTCCTCTTTACTGACCAGGGAGTTCAGTCGCTAGGCACAACGTCGAAAATCTTTACGAATAAGCGGATGTACCGTTGCTTTATCTGCGCTTAATCTCTGTTTCGTGTTCACTCAAACTATCAGTTCATAGTGGAGTTCTTTGGCTATGTGTGCCAGGCTTCATTCTCAGTGCATATTTTGCCAGACAGCCGTGTTGGCGGAAGCAATGGGTCCACTCATGTGCGACAAATCGAACATATATTCTCCCGAAAAACAAAGAAACTCGACACAAGTTGTTAAATTTACTACCTTTGGTTTTGTGTGCGCTGCTATCCTTATGGGATAGTTTTAAGAGTTGCAATTGCTGTTCACAATGCAAGAATAGGGCTTCGGTAAATGGGGAGCAGAGAGGACCGAGAGACTTATTCCATAAGATATGCTAGATACTAGCTGCTATGGTATACTGAAATTATTTATAAAATTATGCTCTCACTCTACCACCCTGAATAGGCTACAAGTGGTACCCAAATCGGATGGCAAGCAAACAGTTTTCTTCCAACCTAAACCCACCTTCTTCCAGCCAACTCTTCCGTTGCTGCACACAAAGTAAAACAAAAGCGTACTACTTCTAAGTCCCGAATTTCATAAAACAGTCTGGTCAAAACTCGCCTTCAAACGAACCAAAGCCCAGTTGGCCATTTTGCGGCGGAGGAGAGCCTCATCGTAGAGCCAAAAGAAGAATGAATTAGGGTTGAGCTGGGTGAGCAAAAGTTTTCCTAGGATTAACCTGTACAGGATTTGCGCCTCTAGCGAGATTTATTATTGAGTCCGATGTAAAAAGCTTCTACTGTAGATGAGTAGCTTGGGGGGCTTAAAAATACCTCACTGGTATGTCGTTCGAAATTTTCGGCATGGTTTGAAAGGCCAAAAGCGTGATCTCCCGGTCCTGAACTTGCCACTTTTCGAAGCTTTTCCGGCAAAGTTTATCTTTCGCATAGTGATACCAATCGAGAACCAACTATAGGAGATGTGAAAACGTACAAAAACGAAGTATCACTTGAAGGGGTCAGGGCACAGGACAAAGCTGTGACTCACAAATCAAAAGTCATTATTAAACTTGGCAAAAGTTTTGTTGTGTTTATCTTTTCACTTTAGCCCTGCAGGCAACATGACTCTGGTGGGAATACATAGGATAACTGCTCAATTGGATGCCGAAAATGTAATGGAAAATATACTCAATAAGGAACGGAATTACCAGGGCATAGCTAAGAATTTCATCCGTGTACGCCAACCAGTTTTCATTATATCCTCCGTTGATTTATGGAAACTTTAAAGTATGCTACGCATTTAATTTATGTCTACCCCTACCGCAACATATCCAATGGGCCATCCTTTGTGACCCCGCATGAAGTAATTCGTAGCTCTCATCTCATAGGAACGCTTGGAATGTAACGCATTGAGGATAAAAGACTTGGCAGTTCATTTGATTCTAGCTTCTGGCAATTAACATCCTCCATGATGGTTGCTCCGTCTATCCGCATTCTGTCATCCTGTTATTTTTGTGGGATAGATGCTTAGACATAGGTTGTAGAGACCACAAGCCAAGCCAAGTTCATCCTTTCTCTTAGCTCTCGTTGAAAAATACCAATGCCAATGGCTAGAAAAATAAAGAAATAGTCGACACCATCGGCTTTCTTATGGCTCTTCGTTCATACCCGTAAAACTGATTCAGTTCGAATGGAATATCTAATGCACACAGAATGAAACGTACATGTTGCAGTTGCCCAGTGCGGCCAATCGTACTTCAGTTGAACAGAATTTCATTATCGTGTGTTTTATTTTATCTCACTATTCACAAACCCCCAATCCTTCTTTCTATTGCAGGCGTAGCAGGAGCAGTAAACGGATCGCCGAGAGGAAGTCTGCGAAACGCATCTTTTCGAAGAAAGAGTAGGTGAATGTGACTGGATAGATTTCGCATCGAAATGCTGGTATCTACAGAGCGAGTGAGGCAATGGAAGGGGCTCTTTCGGAATGAACTATTTTTGTAATCAAATAAAGTAAGAAACGTAATAAATCTCCGGGAAATTCCTAAAATAATAACATCATAAATATCTTTCACTGAACCATCCCTTTAATGCCGGTTGAAGCGGGACAGCTTCATTCTTGCAAAAACCATCCAACCATCGACCGTATTTGAATCTTCGGTCTTTCTGTTTCTCATGTCCCCTTTTGGCAAATTCTGAAACCGGGTTCTTTTGCCAATGAGAAACATACAAAAGAAAAACTTTCCAACTCCCAAAAGACTCGACGCTACAACACAGTGATGCTGTTCCCCCTTCTGTTCTTGCTGATACAAGATTCGTTCAGATGTGTTCCAAAACAGGGAAGAAATCAACGAAAAAAATCTCCGTGGTAAGTACAGCCATCACTGGAAAAATGTGTAGTTGGTCTGCTGCTCATTTACACGCCATTCTGTCGTCCTATGAGATGATATCATTCATCATTGTTTTTAATAAGACCGACAGAAAAATTGCTCCTTTCTCTGTGTCTGTCTTCTTTTACTCTTAAGTATTTACAAACAAATCTCCCAATTTAAAAAGCAGATCACACTCCGAAATAAGCGCAAACAAATCCAACAAAAGAAAGCTTTGTCGTTAGCCATTTTTGTCTCGTACACTCATTAAAATCCATATATATACTTGTTTTGACAAATAATATTTCACAAAAAACATGGTCTGCTTGTAAACACAATTAACACAAGCTGATGTGGCCATTGCCACATCATATGGGCAGGTTGTTAAGAAGCAGCAGCATGGGGTACAACCATGAAAAACAATCAACTTTAACAGGCTGCAGGCAGAAATGTGAACAAATGTCGCAAGACGAGACTGAAATGCCTGCACACCTTGCGAGCGTATGGACAAAAATGGAGGACTGGAACGCATCGATCAACATCAATCAAGCACAAATGCACAACTGCACAGCATTAGTGGTACAACTTGCGTAGCACGCAGTCCTTGCGTCAACCGGTTTTTGCTTCAGCGACAACACCGAGCTGCAAATTAAAATTAATTGAACTCTTTCCTCGCCTAACCGATGAAATAAAAGTAATGAATGATTACTGGACCGATTCCCCCCGGGAGAAACATGGCTGCAAATTACGGCCACCAAACAGAACAAGTAAACGGAAGCGGTTCTGCAGGTATGGACCCCGCTAGGTGGCATTCGCATCCGCATAATTACATTTAATTTAATTTAACTTTAAAAGGAAATTAAAACCTGCCTTCAGTTGGCCAGATCACGAGTGAAAGATGGCCACTACGACACGGCAACAAAGAAGGACACAACACCGCTTTCCAGTGAATCAACTTGGAACGACCTGCGCATGGAACTTGTACCTGGTTCAATTGACACTGAACGCATGGTTTGTATCGGATACTTCCAATCGAGTACATCGCGTATAGTACAAGGAATGCAGTGAAGCTCACTCCCTCAGAGGGCTCACAGGTTGTTGAGAGGAATTTTGTTCCTTCTTTCATTTCCCCCGTACAGCGCAGAACGCGTCCTCGGGCGTTTAAATTAAAATCCAATCTTTGTTCCTCATCCTTCTTCGCTTTCCATAGTTCCGCAATTGCAGTTTACGCTGGGTTATTTTTTCACTGGCGTTTACGCGCTCGATCAAGCGATCGACGACCGATCTGGCAAAACCAGTCCACTTCAAAGAGCAGGGAAACCAAAAGGGGCAAGGATTGGGTCGGGGTAACATGAGATTGGTCAGCCCATCGCTGGTTGGGGTTTTAAATTATGCTTTGCACTTGCAATTCGGAATCTCTGATGCTGCTTTAATGCAACGCAAAGGAAGCCCTGGTAATGTCGGCCGGTGGTGCCTGTTGTGGAAAGTTTGCGTCCACCATTTTCGAGGTGACCTCGATGCATTCATCCGGATGAGGCAGTGGAAGAGGAGAACTGAATCCCTTTTTCGTCTTTGGTTTTTGTTGGACTTTTATAAAACTGTTTCTTCGTCCAACATGGCTTCGGGCAGCCAAACGCATGGTTTCTCGGCTGCATAGCAATTCGCTGATGGCAACCTCTACAAGCACAAGATTTTGTTAAATGCTGTCGTTGAACCTGGGCAAGGGAAAATAAGCGAAATACAAACAAAAACACACAGAGTGGTTCCATCGAATCTACGGAGTGAAAAAAGAACCACAGAGGGACAATGATTTTTTTTCTGTAGTAGTTTGTAGCCTTTTAACCAGGTACATTTGTTTTTTTCTCGAAACCTCTATTTGCGGAAAAGTGATCTGGTTTGCCCACATTTTTCATCACTGGTACATTTTCTCGTTTGTCGTTCACTTGAAGCCGCCCTACACTTTTTCATTTTCTCACCGTTAAAGCTGGTTTACAAGGTATTGATATTTTCCAAACGACAACTACTGAGCTTTACATGGTTGGAGGGTGCTGATTTTGAAATAGAAACGTAGTCCATCTTCTTGACGTCTCCAAGAAGTAAAAAAAGCGTGGTATAAGTCGAATGATTATTGCTTTTGCGATTGAAATAAGGGTGGATAAAACTTTCCAACAACAACGTTCTTAGTGTTCGTCAATCGTTCGGGGCTATTGAAACTTATACATTTCGTCGAAATTAGTTTTATCCTTACACCCATTCATTCTATTGAAACTTTTCTCGTGCGTTTCACTTCCACTCGGTACCGTTATCTGGTATTCTCGTAGTTAGAACTAGAATTAAGCATCCACAATTGTTCAACAATACAATCACTTTAAAGTATCAATCTTCTGTTGATCGATAAAATTCTCACCCTTTTCCCTCAAACTCGAAATTACATAAGTGCCGAATAAAATAAAAACGGTAGGCACTCTGTCCTACAAAAACGTAAAAAGAGTTACAATCACTGTTTTTTAGCTTGCCTCGGTACGGAGTACAGAGTAGACGAAACATCATCCTTCTTCTCCACCCTGCCAAAGTAACCACATCAGCAACAGTGTCGAGAAAAGCAGCAAAAACTGAAGCATACATTTCTGCCCGAGTACTTTATGTATATGAATGAATATATTATCTCTTCTTTAACGAGCATCCTCATCAGCAACGGAGTTTTGCCTGCGGACCGAAAACATGGGCGGGCGGTAAGTTAGCATAGCCGATTTTAATACTGCATTTCTACGCACCCACACAACATGCCTCCAAGACTCGAAGAAAATATTCCACTCCCATTCGTTCATCTTTCGCAAACAGACTTTCACAAAGAAGGGTCTTTTTGTGATCCTTTCTTTCCCTGCCCTGGTGGAATAAACATTTCTTGCTTGCAACTCCCGCGGTCGAAGAAAGACGCAAAGTAGCTATCTTCCATGATGCTACTGCTCCTACATTGGGTTTCTTCTAGGATACAGCGCTGAGCTAAATGTGATTTTAATTGTGTTTAATTCTTCCGGACTTGGAAAAGCTCGGGTAGAAAGGCGAAACATATAATATAAGTCGTTTGAGTCCTTGGCGTAGAACAGATGGATTAATTTACTCGCCATCATGGATCAGGGTAAGGATTTTTTTAGAACTCCATTGCGTTCTTGGCGTTCCTTCGACGAACTTCCGAAAAAAAACAATTTTAAAGAAAGACCAACAAGTTTCTTTCGATCATTTAAGGCTACCAGGGTTACCAATGGTTACCATTTAGCTGGTCCTACAGAGAATAAACTGGAATGTCGTACTTTTTACCCTTCAGTTCCAGTCTTCGTCTGAGCGAACGTAGATTTACTTACCATAAGCCATGGTAGTTACATATCGCTATTCAAGATTCTCTGAACAACAGCGAAAGGCCATAGAATACGTGAGGACTTCCATTCTCCAGTGGGTGGTAGTGAAAACTAGAAGAAATATCGCTCACTGATCAGATAAACAACATGCTAAGGCAGGGAGATCCAATACACTGCGAGAATCGTTTTCCAAATCCATAAGATTTTCCTCGTCACCGTGAGGCTGCGAATAACTTCCGTTTCACACACACCAGCCACATGTGTTCGGTTGCTAACATATGCGAATTATATGCTAAAGAGATGCGCACACAACTCCTCTAAAAAAAAAACTGTTATGAAGAAGGCGATGTGACGCGAAACTCAGCACCGACGACAACTGCACAATCTACAAATCCAATCCAATGAATGCATAAGCGGATGCATCTGATCAAAAGTAGAAAATACAGGAAAATTACAGAGACTAGAAAAACTCGATATAAATTGATAACTAGTTAGTAAACGCGACCATTTTGACAGCTCAAACTGTGTATTAATAAAGGCTATCTATGAGATTATTTTCTACAGAATCAATAATCTATAAAATTCTGGAAAGTTCATCTGCATTGATCATGAAAGATTCTTGTATTATGAGAAAAGAGCATTAATAAGTTGAGCTGAACAATTTATCGGCAGTATTAGTATATAATGGGAGACCGTATTTTATCCAATGAATAACATACTCCTGAATTTATATTCTGAACTGCTTGTGCGTAAATGTACAATATTTTACTTACAAGTTTAATCGCGACAGTTTGTTACTCACCTGAAAGGAAAAAATAGAAATTAAAAATGTTATTTAAGTGTAACAGTAATGATCAAAAATGGACATACATTACAGCTTGTTTCGATTCGCATTTATTTGCGAGCTTAAAATCAATTTATAGCAAACAAAAACTTAACATATGTACGGTTACACTAACACGGCTTTTGGGTCAAAATGTTCATAATTCAATTGAAATTCAACGATCCGAAAATATGGGTAGCTACTAAAAGTTCATTTTGAAGAGTGTAGGTTCTTTTGTTATTTAACCAAACCATTACTGTAAATATATTTCAGCCCTTATAAATACTCTGTAAAGATCACAGAACGTTTAATTTTCCCCCGATCCAAGTGAATTTTCATTGGCAATAGAAGATTTATATGAAATTAGATACTGAATAAATTTATACGGCGTGATTTCGCATGGCGATATAAATATCGTTCTCCAACTTTGACCAACGCAACAGAACTCCACCATCACTTGGCGATAAAAATACGCCAACTAAACGCGCACCAACCGATTCCTCTTCTAACAGGAGCCACCGTTGGCCGAATTTAGCGCTGCTTCCGGTTATCCGCCTCCGAAATCGGGGCACCTTTTACACCATTTTTTCGGAGCCACAGCAACACCAGCAAGCGTGAATTGTTTATCTATTGCTCGAAGCTCGGCGCAGGCTCCCTTTGCCCGCACACCGGCCAACAACGCCAGTTACCACTGTGAACAGCACCATGACCCCAACCAAGATCGGAGAGCGCTCTCGCGTTATCCTTCTTCCCATCGCAATTGAATGCACGAGAGAGCACGAAATCACACACGCTTGTGATTCCTGCGACATTTCAATTCCGGCTCTCGTTCCCCCTGCCGCTCTCCATCAGACCCGTTTTTGTCACGAATGTGCCCGGCAGGCAGGAAGCAAGTGGTTGTCTGCGGGACTTTGGGACTCCATATTGCGACTGCGAGTGTTGGTGGGCAATCGCTGTGGCGTAAAACGCGAACCCAAATCGAACTCGCTTCCCCACCGCATCACCTATTTGCAAGCGAATGAAAAACCCGAGGCCGTATAATTTATGAAACCATTCCGAGTTTATCAGTGTTGGTATTTATGTATCATCAACCTTCCCATCCGGAGGCACATGCTTTCCACCTTCCAGGCAAACTGATTGTCTCGATTCAGCGTTGGGCACAAGCAGACCGAAATCCAATAGAGGGCACCTCGTGCGTCTGATCGAAGCAGCGTCCATTGCGTTAAAGTTCTCGAAAAGTGGCAACAGTCGAACTCGCAACGGCATAACCCGTGCGGTCATTGTTTGACCTACCCACGGCCGAAAAGGCCAGCTTGGGCTCATATTATTCTGATTTTCGAATGAAACTTTGCGCAAATGATGTGAACCATTCTCTCATTTACAAGGGAAAGGAAAAGACTACCAAAAGCCTGAGTCAGGGGGCGGAGGAAAAGAAGCAGAGGAAAAGAGGAATACAGCACGCGCCACAGGATGAACAGCAAGATATATAGCACATCGGGAGGAAGGAAAACTGCACCAAGCGCTCAAGGATTAGTCTACCGTATCCTGAGAACTTGTGGCAACGGGGATACGAATTGCCGGTGCCGGTGAGGCAGTCGTGAATTTATCACGTACCCTCCCGTTCCTGGCTCGTCACCAACTGCCGTTGCATTGGCAACTCGGGCTACCGACCAGCTCAGCAAAGTTTCACGGTATGGGTGCACCGACGTGCTGTAGAGGTACTCCACCGGAGACGGGGGGATCGAAAATATATCTATTGAACCCTCGGGATGAACACGATGGGAAAAGAGCGCTGATACACCGGCAGCTCGGAAGGGCGACTGCAGTCACAATTTGTGACCGAATGTGATAGCATGGCGCTGTATGGCTAAAAGGGAGCAAGCGAATTAAGGCCCACAACCCACCTTCCTTTGTCCGCATAACCACGAACGCCGGGAAATGCGCCGGAAAACCGAACAGGATGCCGAAAAATGAGAGCAATTAATAAAACCCGTTTTAATGCGTTTGTTATCACATTAGCCCATATTGAGTTATAAATTATATTATTAAAATATTATGCTTTACGATTATGTTGTTTTATTCACAGGATCGTGCCGCATTTCCTGGGGGCGTGTGTATGGTAAAGAGTGAGAGAACGACCGATGCCCAATATATGTACGACCAAATCTACGGAAAGAAACGCGAACAAAGGCAGATGTGTGGAACGGGGATCGATTAAAATCGCATTACAGCAGAGCTCTTGCACTGATGCACTTTCGTAATGAAAGTGCGCACTGCTGAGCTTTTTTCATTTGCTCGCAACGTTGGACCATAATTATTTAACAGTTTTACCTAGTTGTCGCTGAACAGCCAATTTTATCAGCAGATACTGTGAGCCTACCCTACCCCACGTGAAACTGTGTGTAATGGATGATTTTACCGGCCGATAACTTTGCAACCTTTTTCACTTCACATGTATGACCACCAACGACAAGAATTACCAACGTACTGACACAGCTGCTGCAGCAGCACCAACAGTCTACTAGAGACAGAACTTTATGAGATCCGAATATGATTTATGACAGAAATTAGAAAGTTTCCTCAGGCTTTGTAAAGGTAAGAGAAAGTGGATCTTCTAGGTCATAAACCCAAAAATGAAGCCATAAAAAAAACAAAAAAAAAATGTACAAGGTAGAAGGCTACTGCAGCCAAGGTAAAAAAGTGCATTAAAAAAATTCCAAATGTGTTCGACCTTTTCCTGCCACAAACAATACCTACGAAGTTATACGCGCTACCTCCAGAATAACAATCATGTATCTATTTGGCTTGGCAAAGAGCATTTTAGAAAAGAAGAACGATTTAGATTTAGAACGAACATCACTGTGCTGTAAGTAAGCGAATTCTCGCAAACTTAGTTTTTCCTAGTCGTGTTTCTACAAGCTAAGATCTGTGTGTGAAACTCAAGGTATCTATTGCACACATATACAAACACTCAAACTTAGTCAAATATGGTAGTTGGCAGTGGAAAAGCGAATGTTCGACGGCTGTACACAGAGAAACCGCAAAAAAACGAGTCAACGTCCTTCGACGAGGGAAAGCGAATGAGGTATAAAAACACACAGGAACAATTTATATGCAATGCAGTTTAGTCGTATATCCTTTTTAAATGCTAAATTATGACCACCATCCTAGTGGCGCCTCTAACAATTCTACCTTGTTGTGAAACGTTGACACGGATGAAAAAGAGTGAATGGAGAGAGAACGTTAGAACTTCTGTTAGTTTTTACTCCACTCGTCAAACCAATAGCGAAATATTTCCTTCATTCCAAACTGTTTTCTTTTCGTCCTTTGCAGAACTGGCGAAAAAGTTAAATTTTGTGTTAAGATCAAACTTACGCTACAAAAATGTTCTTACGCCACTCTTTGAAGCAATATAGTCATCATTTAAATATATTTTATCATAAGCAAATTACATGCTGTTGAAATACAAGGACACACATAATTTATAAAAATCCCAAATATTAAAGGTCCTTGAAATCTGGGCCATGACCATGTTAACATGATAAAACAAAAAAATAGTAGTCATATTTTTTACAACTGCCTGCTTACAAGATGTGACACAAAACCAAGCTACTTTTTACCCTTCTCGAAAAAAATCAAACTGTAAACAAACAAATGGAAATAAGCAATTCCAAGGACGAATGAAATCTCTGCTAAAAGCTCCCAATGGTTTGTTTTATTGCTTATTCGACGTTGGTAACTGGTGAGAAATTACTGAAAAAAACAAAGGAACGGCTTTTTAAAAACCTTATCCATCGTTCGAAGTCCTTGACAAAAGCTGCAAAATTTGCATAAATTGTGCTGTTTGACCAAATCTTTCTTTATCTTAAAGAAAATTCAATCGACGATTACAAACGTACGAAATTGCTGCGTTCCAAGGAAAAAGTGTCCGTTGCTTTACGATATTCAAAGAGCACATTAAGTTTACCAAAAAAGTCATCCATTGCTAACCATCTTCATGAATAATGGATAATATAAGAGCAGAAAGGATTACTAGAAAAGTTATTAGCTGATGCAGATATACAGTACGAACGATCGTCGGTGGTGAAACTATGGTGAACGAAGCTAACTTTCCCCACGATATGAATACGGAAATCGGATCCAAATCTTTAGGCTAGGCATAAAATACCCTCAAACTCAAGTTTATTTTCTTCTTTCATTTTCAACTACACCAGCGAAGCAAAACCAGTGGTAAAATAACGGTCCTCTTGTCTGAGGGGGAGAAGGATTGGGGTTGTCATGGTACTAATTTGACACGTAATTTTAATCTCCTAAACAACCCATTATCTATTCCTTTGTGCCTTTTTCGTTCTTATAACATGCATTCAGTCACGTGCGTCACGTGCTTAAGTACTGGCTCACATCAGTGGCCAGAATGTTGCGAATTCGATCGGGCCCTTCTTATCTTCTACATGGTGGCGTATCCAATTGTAATGCCAAAAAATATAGTCTCTTCCGTTCATTGAATGCAAGGGCCTCATCCAACAAACAGGGAACGGATGGTTTATTCAACGTGCCCATAATGCATGTTGGGCATCCCGATGCAAACGCCGCCACGTTCACTTCTCCCAAACTCTTACTCCGATATCGATATGCTCACGAAAGGGTGAGATTTATTATCTAATAGGGCTTCATCCCATATTTATGCAATCGATGGTCAATGATAATGAAGTTTCAGAGAGTGTCCAAAAGGAGTCTCTGCTGCTGCAAATTGCCTTGCGTATCATAGACGCCTCATGTCTCTCTGGTCATGACAAACGCTCCGCCGCTTTTCTTTGGTTAGCTGCATGGAATTTGTCCTTCTTATAATGTTATGTACAAAGAAACATTCTGTTTTAAAATTACTCAAGGGGATATGTGGCGGTGTGTCTATGAGTAGGTATGTGCTTGAAAAGGATACAATTTTGGCTCCCGTATCAAACTGTTTGTGTGCGTAAAAATATATTTAGACAAAGAAAATGTCACAAACCTTCGGTTTGTTGATTCTAAATTGCACCCATATGGTTGATAAAGTTTTACTAAACGAAAATTGGGTTCGAACTATGTTCGCTTCATGTTTCACTTCCATTCCTCTTATTGCATCCTTTTTCTTTCGAGCGTTAACCGCACGAAATCCCAGGGTAGCTAAACTGGGATTTAAAATATTTAATCAGTCATGTTGCTTTAATGCTATTTAAAAAATATTATTATTACACATTCTTTCTTTGAAAGAAGGCGTGTGAATAATAAAACAAATAATAAATAACAATATTTCTATACACACAATTCAATGCAGGATTTGAACGAAATTGACTTGAAGGAATGTTGTTTCTGCCACCCAGCTTTCATTTTTTCACTATATTTCACTATATCCATCCTCTTTCTTTATTCACTGCTTTCGCTGTTGCTCCTGTACAATTTGGCTTCCCTCCTATAGAGGCCTCCTCTTAATTAATGCAGTAATTACCGAAGTACAGCGCCAACGAACGCTACCAGCCCCAACCGACCCTTTGGCAGTCTTTCGCCTTTGACCACCATGAACCATCAGCAATTGGGAATCGACAACGTCAGCATCGCCAGTGTATGAGCCCTCCTAACATACTCAAAACCAGCGCATCGAAAAGCAGCTTCGCAAATCGCGTCAGTCCTCCAGGACGCGTTTCTGCCACCGAACACGGTTCGGAACATGACCGACAAATGCACCGTTCCGGCTAACATGCAAAATAGATTGGATAGAATGCTCCACAACCTTCACCGACTACCATCTCAAGCCACGTTTGGCCATCTTTGTCTGGTTCCTCTATAGTACCACGGCCGCTGTGATGGAACTAGAGAGAACCAACGCTGCCTCACTCCAACCCCACACTTTTATTTCTTCTTTCCCTTTTCCTTTCCCTGTTCACCATTCCTTCTTTACTTTGTGGACCGAGACCTAGCCTTTCACTGCAGATGGTCGTGGCTAACCACCACCTAGCAAAAATGCTGCTAAACAGTAACGATCAAGAATCTGCGACACCGTCAAGATGGATGCGTCAATGTTGCGGAGCTTTATTCTCAGACTACTGCGTGCAACACTAAACTAACACATGTATTCAACTCAATGATATCTATGTACTGCATGGTTCTAGTAGATAAATAAATGATATGCTTATGATTAAGTAAGTTAATTATAATGTTTCAATTGCTCCTCGAGCTGGTAATTTCAAAAGTATGGTAATTACAAATATTATAAATTTGTGAATACATCTTTGATTTTTCGTGCGATGTTGTGCTAAAATTGAGTTGAATAAATTGCATTTTCTTCATAAGAAGACCACCACCGATGCCATCACTACTCCTTTCTTGAGCTACATCCGCCAGATAACTATGTGCCTCGTGTTGCTAGCTGCATGATTATGGAACGGTGAGGAAAAAACTAACGTGAACTAGCATCATGATTGAACGCAGATCCGTGGTACCAAAATACCGATGCAGAGGATTACCTCAAAGGTGCCAGGGTTGCGACGAAATTCATTCGCATGGACACAGAAAAATGTGGATGCTACCGTGGATCAAGGAAGGGATAGCATGCTTGGATGAAGCTAAACCTTCCATGGTGGGCCACGAAATGCACATGTCCAAACCTCGCTCACACGATCACACACATAACCACAAACGCAAGGCGGATGGACTTACCTCAGGATCCGATCGGCGACTGGTCGACCGGCGACACGGCATTGCGCCTTAGCGACCCATTTCACCCCAAAACCCGCAGATTCAATACAACCGGGCGACGTAATTCCGCATTCGCACGACCTAACCAACATTGCATGGTTCCCTCTTAGTTACCAGGTATGCTCCTCTTTCTCAATGCAGTCTGCACTTCGTGTAGGGTTTCAACGAAAAGAAAAAAAACTTGCATCCATGAACAGCACGACCCTACAAACACAGGACTGGCATTGCGGTAGAAATTTCTTTTGGCCGTCACCAGCGCACCCGAGACATAACTTGAGGCAGACAAAAAAACGCACCTCGTACGGTTGGGGAGCGGTTTTGCTAAATCCCCACCGTCACTTCTCTCATAGCAACAAAACGGACAACATGAATAATGTTTAGATAATCGCTTTTTCTAACGTGTGCTCCCCTTCCTCCATTCCTTACAGGAAGTTTCCTCGCTCGCTATCATCATGTCATTCTTCTTGCAACTGAATGTCGTATTTTTGCTTTGCTTTCATCGAACCCTTACCTGAGAAGTCATCCTCCCCATTTAGCTCCTTGTATTGAGTTGATGTGTGTTTTAAGCAAATAGAAAACCGCGAAGACACTGGATAGCAATCTCACCTCATGTGAAGAAATACAAAACGTCTAGGAAAAGACACAAGCTAAATGCAAGGGGAATGGCACGATGAAAAACTCGAGCAAAATAAGGCAAAATGCAGATGACAAAAAAAGGCAAAAACGACAGAGTGCTAAACGGGGTGTCGCTTTTACGTGCCTTCGATTTCTCCCCGAAACATTGGATACGAGCGGTAGCATGAAAAATACCCAAAGATGGCCCATTTGTATGGCAGTTGTTTTTTCATACCATCACTTCAATTCTCTATCAAAGACATCCGTAAGACATCATACGGTCGTTCCCGATGGATGCAAGAATCATACGAAGCTACCAAAATGCATATTCAATTATGACAAAGAATACGTAACACTGCGAGACGAACTGGGGAGCTAGATTTTCCACATAAAATAAACACAAAACTATAAATAATTAAGTGAAGAACACAAACTAACCCACATCGTGTGGTTGACATGAAATGAAAAAATATCTGTATGGATTCGCTATTTGAATAGCGTTTACTTCCGTGAATTTTCACAATCGATAGTACCAACATATTAAGTCTAGGCAGCAATTCTACACGAACACATTTGTAGATCTATCAAAGGCTTGGTGAACCTTATATGTGTGTAGCAAGCTCTCATTTCCCTGTATCAGGATGATCCAAAATTGTAGGTCCCAATCGACGCAACGGTAACTCCCGTTCCAACCTTAACCACCGCTCTCGCCAGGGGGTGACCCTGTCGGGGTTTTTGCTGCCTGATTGGTCGATTTTGGATACATTTTTCAGAGCTTTTCCCCATCAACTGACCGCACATGAGTAGAAGGGACAAGAATGGTTGCATTTTGGGCTCTGTTTTATTGCTCCCTTTTTCGCTCAAATTGATATATATCGATAAGTTATGCGGCTGACATCTTTATGAATAATTTATGTATTTTAATTTTCTACAAGCCCGTCATCCAGTCTAAAGTTTTAATCAGTGGAATACTAAAATGGAAAATATTGTTTCTTTTATGGTACGCTCTTCATTTTATCTTCCACCGGTGGTCAACAGCTAGAAGCGTGCGATCTACACTGCAATTTGATCTCAACATTGCATTTTGTTGTCACAGGGTTTGAAGGAGCTCATGTACGGCAAGCGGGCAATGAAAATAAGTATCAGAAAATACACGACGACGACTGCTGAAATAACATAACAGAATGATACTCTAAATGTGTCCATTACAACTTTAAAACATTAGCATGCTCAGGGAAATTAAATAACGGAAAATTTCATTGGGGGTCTTTTTAAAACAAGTGTTTTAGGGAAAGACTTATGCAACGAGTGTTCTATCAACTGTAAATATATTTTCATCATCTAAGCTAAGACGGTTTAATGCTAACATTAGAGTCCAACCTGCTTTAGTAATCTCCAATCTCCGAACTCCTATTATGATGTGCCTGGTAATTGTTCCGTATAGAATTAAGCAGTGATCATGTCTCAATAGTTTACCAATGCAAAAAGAATAGGGTAACTGAACCAATAGTTTCGCGCTTAGTCATGTAATGTAGTTCATAAGTGTCTAGAACACAACATTTTATATGTTTATACTCATTTTTATCAAAAATATATTTTAACACTATCTGAAAAACATATATTTTCACCGTTTATCATGAAAAATATACGGAAGAAGCATTAATTTCTTCAGAATTGATTGTTCCTATAATGGTTGTCCTCCGGTTCTTCCGTTTGTTCCTCCCAGAGTGGTGATATCGTGTGCCTGTAGTGCATAGCACACTTTTTTTGTACAATCGTGTTGAATTTAATTTGTTTTTCAATTAAATTAAACACTCATTTATCGCCGACCAAACAAAGTCTTTTGGGGGTGCCCATGGCGCAGTGGTAGCGCAAGAAAACACCACGCCGTAGGTGTGGGATCGAATCCCGAGTCTGGCACCCCCCGGTATTACGAACGGCTGACCACCGGTCCATGATATTACCGTCTTTCGGTCACAGTAACTCTCTACGGAGAGAGAGGCCTTGTCCCACTTGGGGATGTTGAGCCTCATAAGAAGAAGAAACAAAGTCTAAGTTTTCCAAAGAATTCGTTTTCAATAGTATTATAATATTCATGTTACATTCTCAAGTATTTATGGGGCAAAAACTTTTTAGAAGTAATGACAGCT
>KE525233.1:418302-432823 GCA_000441895.2 Anopheles sinensis | reverse complement strand
CTTACCAAACGCCCATTCCTCCAGTCGGCGTGGCATTGGCGACACCACTTGCTCTACTCCTCCGCTTCCTCCAAAAACCGCGACAAACGACATCCGAAAGACACCGACACGGACTGCCCTGGCGAAGTGTCCCTGGAGACTCAAGATGCCCGTCGGACACGAGCACAGATGGACAGACGGATGGATGGATGAATCGAGATCGATAGCGTCGATGAATCTGGTCCGGTCTATTCTACAGGACGCGTTCCGAATGATACCAGGCTGTCCGTTGCAGGACCCACTTGCTCTCCCTTCCGCTACCATCCTCCACCCCACGTTGTGGATACTTTCAGTTTCATCCAAACTGATCCGAACTCCCTAAATGCTGGAAATGACCAACTGCAGCTTGAACGCAGACAGCGCGGTCCACTCAAGGCTGGAAGCATTGGCGTCAGAATTCAGCTTTCTTTTCCCCTCCTCTTAGGTTCCTCGCATAGAGTCTCTCATTTCCACCGACCGCCTTAAAACAAGAAACTCCGGTCTGGGGTGGAAATATCACGTGAATCGTTGATGGACCGCAAAATCAGCAATCAATTTCGGTCTTGAATCGCTGATGCATTGTGAGGAAAAGAGAGTCGTTTCCTTTCGAAACAGTGATAGGGTGCACTCCATGAAGTTAGAAAGAGAAACTTGTGGATAGTATCCATTTGTTGAGTGAGCAGGTAACTCTAATGCTCAGTTTACACGTAGGCGTAAAAGCCTGAAAATCCATGTAAAAAATGTTAGTCAACTGTCAAAGTTTAGCGATAATCTGTTTTTTGGTCGGCGAGTGAAAAATACGATTTTCAAAGATTTGCGCTAGTGGTATTTTGTTCAACCGTATGGAATATTGGTTGTTTGTGAAGATGTAAAAAGTTTTTTGGACAAGATTTCAGTGAACAAATAACCTCTCTGCTGTTTTTTAAAGTTAAACACTCACGCATTCAAGCCAATATTGAATGCGATTTCATTTGCATCGGCCCACGAAAAATTTACGTCTACACGAAACGAAAAAAAATGACCGAAAAAGTGACATTTTCGCATGGATTTTCAATTTTTTACGCTTCATGTAAACTAGGCATTACACTCAATACAGAAGAAAGAAAGTTTTTGCTTTTTCCAGTTCACCGATTTACCGATTTTTAAAGCATTACGCTTATGATACAAAATACCAAAATGATAAAAAATACTATTTAGCGGAAATTCAATAAAATTTCTAGCAAAAACCAAAACTAAGCCAAACATTGAAGCGATTGCTCCTTCATGTCATTTTCTACACCATTGTGAGTTTGTTATTGGTTTACTTTTGATTTAGCTAGTAAGATGTATATGCCTCTAAGATTGACATCATTAAACTTCCCTTCCAAACGAATGTGGGTAACTATTTTCTACTTCTTTTTAATCTACGCTACGACCACCACGGGTTATGCCTCGTTGAAAAATTAAATCGTACCTCAGCTGAACAGTAAATGTTTTCTAACAACCTAAAGAAACAAATGAATAACACCGAGGTACAATGCATCAGATTATTTGATATTGATTATTTCAACATCATAAATGGTACAAAAAAAGGATTTCATATGTTTTCTACATCGCTTCATGTTTTCACATCTTCATCGTACTGCCTGCAACTAATGCCTTACTCGACCGTTCTCCTTTAACTTCTAACCACCATTATAATCATTGGTATGGTAAACAAACTTGAACCAGCGGTGCACGAGTAGGGGCATCGACACAGTTTCCTACTTCTCTTTTCGATTCCTACTGCAGAATCACTTGCTCCCCATTCAATCCGGCCAGTTACAACTTCTCTGGCCTGGTGAAACACATTCTTCGCAAGTACACCCGCCACAGAATTCTCTACTAATGTGTAGATACGGAACGTACTGATATAACAATGGGAGTAGAATTCATCAGTGCCTGCAAAAAATAGAGGGGAAAACCTGAAAATTTCAGGACGCTATGTCCTGTGTAACTCATCCGCATGACGGTGGTTATTGGAACGACGATAAATGGTGGATACTTCTCGGACCCCTGCGGAATCGTACGGTGGGGAGCTGGTGCTGCGAGGGAGGCTTCCTTCACCCCAGCCGCATTCAAGCAGAGGAAGAGCAAACTATGTCAACACATAAATCATCCAACCTTCTTCTCCCGGCGGCCATTTCGATGCTACGTTTTTGTCACCGGCTTAGATATAGCAGTAAACACATGAAATTTGGTCCTTTTCTTACGCAGCTTGTTTTTAGAAGGAACGCGCTGCCATACCCCAACAGCTACTTCATGCACCAGCCTTTCCACCAGCCGGGTCTTAAACCAGTTCGATCGAATCTCTGCGACTGACTGCAATAAATCTTCGACCGTCTCCATGGTTCGTGCTCTTTCGCTCTCTTTCGTCATCGTGCTACCATTTCGCATTCGTTTCATTTCTTTCGCACACGTACGGTTGCTACTACGCGTGCTACAAACCGTTCAAAGTCGAAAGAGTACCGGAATTTCAGAATCCCGAAATGCTTTACGATGGGTCCATAGATTCTGACGCTTAAGGATACGTGCAATAGAAAGAGAAAAGGGAAAACGAGAGGCGAGTGTGAAAGAGAGTCCCTGGTAAGTTGGCGTAAGAGAAAGAGTGAGTGCAAAGAGAAATCGTGTGCCAACGACGAAGATGTATTAGTACTGCATAAGCGTAGCGCTTCGTTTATTAAAGAAAAGAAGAGATCTTTTAGAAAAGATATTTGCGGGGACAACGAAGCAAACAAGAAAAAAAAATCAAGAAACCTTTTGCCAGACAAGCATCGGGGCGCAACGAAGAAAAGTAAAATCGACCATAAACTGTGAGAGAGCACGTTGGAGAATAAACTATACATTAGGGCGTGGTTAATGCCATTATTTTTGCTGCTGCTGTTATTAGTATTACTCGCACAACAGTTATGGAAAGGGAATGGAGGGGCACACTGAATTTCGGTAGAGGCCGACGCCGTTTTAATAGCGAGTTTAGTTTGGCGCCCGCGTTCCGGAGGTGTGATTTAAAGAGCACCCGTTGCCACCGGGGACAGCGGCAAATGGACTACTACAGCACAGGTCATAAAGCATTGGAACTTGTGACGAATTGGTCTTTAATGGTGTACTGATAACAGAGAGAGAAGGAAAGAATAACTGATACGGATACAAATTTATTAAAACAGGTCAATCTTTTTTATGTAATCTTAATATCATACTAAGGATTACCAATAATTTGGTTAGTTTACAATTGAAACAACACGTGAATTATACAGTTTTTTTAAAATCACCATATCTGTTAATAATTTAATGAAAAGGAAAATTCAAAACTTGTTATTACTACCAAATAATTTTTTAATATGGGTTTCAAATTTGAGTAGCATAATCTGTACTATCAATCAAGGGCCCACTGAAACGCATCGTGTACTGTATATAATTTGTCCGTTTGGTTCTTTATGGAGTTGAGTCGGAACAGCGTTTGTTTGATTCTAAATGGCCTTTTATTACACTCTATAACAAAAAGCTCGTCCAAAAACAAGCCATTAGCTCTGTCTTATCGCCGCATTATGGCCAAGATGTAGCATACATTAAAAGTAGACCAATATAATTTGAGTTTTTTCTGCTTCCACACCTCACGTAGGCCAACGAAGACGACGGTAATATGTGGTTGCTTTTCACGTGCTTATAACAATGACGAATTTATTAAATCTTTTTTCGTCCATATTCATGAACCTGCGCTACGAATGCCCATTACGGTAATCATTATTTTCTCACTTCCTACTTTCCGCATGACTGACTTGGAAGAAGCATTCCAAGGAGTTTCCACAACTTCATTTCTACTGCTTATCATAGTTTCAGGGTGGTGTTGATATTATGAAACTGAATTTTCATGATTTGGCAGACTTTTAATCTTGAATGACCGATCTCTGGGTACCATATTTTATCCATGAACCTGTTTTCGAAAAGGTTGTAATATTTTAATACTCGCTGTTCAAAAATCAATTTTCCTAGCTATTTTTTACATTCAAGCTACTTATAAGAATAACAATATAATCTGTTGTTTAATCCTTTCTGTTTGTCAAAATTATTTAATTTATTCAACTTTCGCCATGTTTGGCTAGTTGTTGGGATCATTTTTTCTCGCATTTCCTCGATCAAGAAAGCGACTCAACTTTGATTAATGATTAGCTGGTGAGGCCGCTTGGGTGAATCGGGATGTTACTCTCACCTGCCGGACATGCTGATCCCGACCTGTTGCCGTTGAAAGTGATCAATCAGCTTCATCGATCAATGGAAATGCTATGCAATCGCCATTTTTCACGACGGTACCAGGCTGTCGTTTGTTCGGTCTCACTTCGCTGGTAATGCGGCTTGTCTAGAATAACATAATTTACGATAACCTACCCCACGCACAGCTACTGCTAAACGACGTAAATGATGCTTTAAAGAAGTATTTTTTTGCCATTGCTTGCATAATTGTACGCAAAGAAGAGGCACTTTAAAAAGCTGATAAAATACTGTCCAGGTTTGAGTGAATAACTAGAACAATGAATAATCCATACAAAACTTCCACACATTTCATGTAGCCGTATTGTTCAACATACGAACGGTTTGCAATCTTTTGGGAATGTGTTGGAATTTTTGAACTGATTTCCTCGATCTGATGCTTACGTAAAACTTCACAAGAAAGAGTTATTGTGTCTTTGGTGTGCCAACGAATACTTAAATGCTCTCTTATGTTAGAAGTGCCGGCACGAATTAATTCAAAACAAAACAAGTTTTTCCAATCAAACCCTTTGATCGACTACTGTGCTTTAGTACTTTCTTGAATGCCAATCCATCTTCTCTGAAAACATCAGTAACTTCCTCTAATGCACCGCCCGAAACAGTCGTGCATTGAGATGCCTAATGGACAGTAGTTGCCGTGATCCGTAGTGTAAACAAATTTCGTTCCCGTTATATAACAACGGATTTGAAACATGTTTGTTTACGCACACACGCACGTCTCCCCCGCTAACCTGGTTCTCTGGGTGGCGCCTTTAGTCTGCTGTATTACGCGACCAGGCGCTGTGAGATAGGCCCTTTCAAAAAGTAAACAAATGAGCGAGTTTCGCGGCTTTGCGGTCGCGTCCTATTGCCCAAGCCTTTTTCCTATTGTCTCGATGCTCGTGTTGTTAGGAAAACGTTTCGCCGTTTGAAATTGATTGAAGTACCGACCGTTTGATTTTTGGTAAACAACACTAAACGCACTCCACAGAAACCACTTTAAATGGATTCAAAAAAAGGAATGAGCCAAACGAATCGGAAATCCAATTTTTAAACAAACGACTTTCAATGTCAAAATCACGGGGCATGGTAATTCCACTGTCTTGGTTTAAAACGAGGGTTCGATATGGTATAACAAAACAAAACAAAACAAAAAGAGTCTTTACAACAGATGAACTAATTTTCTGATATACATACGACCTAGGTAATTTTGTTATTTTACCTTTTGATTCTCAGCTAAACAAAGGGTGAACAATATTAACTAATTTACTATTTATTTTGACCACTTATTTACTCAGCTTATCCATAGCGCTTACCTCGGAGTTAAAATCGTCCACGATTATTCAATAAACTACTAAGTGTTTTACAATTGCCATTGTAGTTTATTATCTGAAGCGTAACACACTTGCACCAAACGGATTAGTCAACTAATGAAAGCAAATTAAAATATCAATGAACAGTAACTAAAAATAAATGTAGAAATATTACATAAACTAGACAAATAAAAAAACTGGGATGAAAAGAGTTCACCAACAATCAAAACAAATTTAAGTATACAATGATACTTTAAAGTAAAGGCGGCTAATGAAGTTTGAAGTAAAATAACTGTACAAAACTGATCAATCTTAAAATTAACGGAAAACATAGAATAATAATAAATAAAAAACATAACATAAAAAGCAACTTACCTATCCAGTCTGGTAGAAGTGTGCCCGCAAGAGATTCAGAGTATCTCTTACCTATAAAGAGAAAGTACATGTAGTATACGTTAACATTGGTTCATATTTCATCATTGGTAAGAGAGTTTACAGAGCAGATGAGTTAGGGGGTCTGTGACAAACGAGAGGTAGCACCAGTTATAAATTTGGCCCATGACCTCGACGGCGTGGGTTCGAATCCCAACCGAGACCAGACCGTCCCCTTCACGAGAGGACTGCCTTTCTACGCACGCATAGGGTAAAAGTCTTGTAAGCCCTACATGGGGCGTCAGGCATGACCGATGACAGTCGTACAAAATGAACCACAACTATTTGTAAGGTCATCACTGACCGATATGGTAATTCATTTAAACCTACTATTTTATCCTTGAACAATTTGTATGTTTGTTTATTTTTTCCCATTCAGGTCCTTTTTTTCTGCAAACTAATGCACGAACAAATATGAATAAATGCCAATAAAAGAATGATGTTAATTTGAGCCATCATCTGGATCTCGATGGATTCCAACACAACACATTATACTTTGATCAATCAACTGTATTTGATTGTTATGAAAACTTATTTTCTTGCGTAAACGGAAGACCTTATTGCTGTAACCATTAGTTACAGTTTGCAACTTCGTAAACTATAATCTTTTCGCAACGATCCTTATTGTTGCACTTTAACTCAAGACTCACTTTATATCATTTCTATACATATCTCAACTATATTCCCCGCTGAGTTAACTCAATATTAGATGGTAATCCAGACTTTTAGAGCTTCTCCCGGCTTCTAGTATGTCGCATAAGAAATACAAGAATAAAAATAAAATTAAACTGTCAAATACCGTTACAAGAATATATGTTATGCTTATAAGTTAAATTTATTTTGTTCACCTTAAGCAAAAAAAATTGTTTCCATTGCTCTTAGTTATCCAGTTTATATTTACCATTATTTTTTTAAGAAATAAAACTAAACAATAATTAAGCCTACGGACATCGATGAAAAACAATATCTTGCCTGTGAAATTTCGTCGACAGAACAGAGTGAAATATTTCAGAACTCACGTAGTGAGTCATATGAACATACAACTCACCTCAAGATGAGAGGAAATGCATTCGAATGAGATGAGATGTTTCTATTCTCTTCACAACATGCATGTTACAAAACAAATGCACCCAAGAGAGGCACAGACCATCAGTTCAATAATGTGTTTACTGATTATGATAAGATTTTTATTGTTTGACTGGTTGAAAGATCGTTCTAGCCGGTTTTCATCAATATCGTAGTTATTGACATTGATAAAACATTAGCTTCAACCCCGATTGAGTGATACATCGCTTTATTGTTTCGCGTCTCGTGTGTCGATAAGAATCTAATACCCCTTTCACACCCATCAAGTGCGATTCCTTCAACGTTCTCTTCATTCGTTTACGTGATGCCTTGCGGTTTGGTTAATTATTTTCGACGCCCCACTTCTTTTACCCCCTGCTCTACCTTTGAATTCAGCAGTTTATTTATTCTTTTTAGTTTGCTTTCTCCGGTAGCAAACTTCTCTCTGTGTAATGTTGGCTGCCACATGTTGGCGCCACCGGTGTTACTCAATCTACTATGTAGACGGCATAACGGAGAGAAGAGCAGCTTACTCTGGATGGATCGGCTTACCACAATGTGGCAGTGCTCAAGTTCAACAAAAGATAGCATGCCGCAAACGAATAGTAAAGTAAGCAGTTGCAGGTTCTCTCCACCATACATGCCATGCTTTGTAGGCGTATGACACTACTGCAGCCAGTTTAATCATGATTGCAGACGTTGGAAACGTAGTCAAACGTTTGGAGTAAGTAGGAAAGGAAACAATATTTGGGAGAATCAGTGAATGGGAAATGTTTTCCACGCTGCATCGTAATTGACCGTGCCGACGTAACTTGCTCGGCGCCGTTTAAATTCCCCGCGCCATATTGGGCCGCCAGACGTCTGTCTGATCACTGGTTCCGGCAAGATCGGAACTACGTATTCTTAGCTCACGTGAAATACCCCAACACCGGAAATATCTTCAGCAAGATGGAAGTAATTTGATCTCGACCATACTTTACTCCAGAAACATGTTTACTTTCATTCAGCGCTTTATCCAAATTCTGGAAAGGCTTTGCAAGCGGATTGGCTTTTCTAAGAGTTAGCTTTATCCGGTATAATAGCTTAATGTTTTGTTATAGAAAATAATATTAAAATGATGAATGGTCAGTGTTGGAAACACTTTCTGGTAGTGATGAAATTAAGATAATTCTTAGAAACTTCAGGTGTTTGTAACGGCGTAACAGGGCGTATTACCGCTCTCCACCGAACTGGGAAAACGATGTGCAAGGATAAACAATGGTTAAATAAACACCTATTCCTTATACGCAAGAGCAAAAATATTCTACTTAACTCGATAGCTTATTTTGACTATGTTTCAGCTAACATCGCTTTATCTTTTTATAGCCATAATTAATAATTTTTTATTAGGATTTAAGTTTTTCGAATGCAGATAGAACATGAGAATCATCCGGCAGATGAAACGCGGCTGAATATCGTAAAAGCACGCAGCACTGAAAACCCCAAAACTGTCGTGGCGTTTCCAGGATCAGAATGGAAACTATTCATTCTGCGTAACTTTCCTCTTGACTGAACGCTGCGGTCGTGGACTGTAAACGGTGTGAGAAAATTATACACGTGTTCTATCATGGTTATTAAATCATTTACTGTTGTTTAATGGTGTTAGCATTTTAGACTTCCGTCTCATAAAAAACTGCACGGTTTCCGTGCTCTTCCGCCTCCACGCTCATTCTCATTGCAATGCTCCCGTCCATTGGCCATATAATCTCAAAGTACGCCTCATTCCCACCCTTCAGTTCCAGTCAGCTAGTGGAAGCTGCTAGGAATTGTGATGGTAGACAAAGCAATTTATTACCACAGAACACACAAAGCCGCTCTCCCCCTCGAAAAGGACAACCTAAAGGAGCGAAAAAAGGAACCAGTCGAAATCAGGCACAAGTGCAATGTTTTCTAACCCGTCAATGTCGTGGATTGGAGAGAAAGCGGTTAGTAACACCAGGGAAGTTGTGTCTTGCAGAGATGATGCTAATGCAATTTGTCCGTGGCACGATGACGTTCGTTTTTAATTTAGCTTCGTTTTCTGAAACACCCTCGGCGCCAGATTGCTGTTCTTTGCCTGCCGTAATATGTGTGTGCATTGGAATGTGCACGGGAAAACGGATGTCCCATACCAACTTAATGGTTCGCACATGGTGAAAAAAGTAGCCCATTTACACCCCCGCAAAGTTACACACAGGCTGTTTTCGAACGAGGATGTTCGCACTCGATTTTTGTTACCATAGGTCATGTCAAATGACCGTTTCTGTTGCATGTTGCCATCCATAGTATACCCTTTTTCTTAAAATACTGATTTTAGTTGATCAGGGTTTGCCAATCTTAATATTTAAGTTGATAATATATATTCATAAAAACGTTTAAGTAGAGAGCTCGGCAATCTAGTTTTTCCCAGTCAAAAGCATGTGATGAAAAAAGTGAAAAAAAAACACAAAAAATAGCAAAATCATTATTAGAACAAAACCTTAACTGTTTGTCGTTTAAAACTAATTCAAATTCGCTTACAGTTATAAAGTGAATCGAACCAAAGAACACATTCTTAGCTTATTGTCTCACAGTACGTTTATTATTTAAGAATTTTACTTCTACCTTAACCTGTTGTCAGGGATTTTTTTTTAAGATTTACTGTTTACGAATTTCAATTTTACAAATTTGTTTAATATGCGTTGTGCCCTGGATTCGGCTAGCCCTACGGCTCCTATTATTGTTATTGGCCTGTCACAAGCGATTTTACAGAAATCGTTGGATTATTTGCGGGCTGGTGCGTGCGAACGAGTGATAAAAGTACAAAAGAACCTCGTCGAATGAAAGCGAAACTGTGCTATGAAAATGAAATAGTAGTATAAGCTCAAACCACGCATAGCAGCGACCACACAAGAAGAAAATAAAGAAGTGCAACCCAAAACAAAACTTGGAGAGCGATAACTCATTTGTTGGGGCATTTTAAAAGAGATAGAAACGGGGCTCTAAAGGAGCTCACTTGTAGCACACATTCAAAGCGCGATAGCCGTGTTTATTGTAAATAAGTGAAACAACCTCATTCACACCACCTTTCCATCTCTCTTCTATGTTCAGTCTCTCTTCGTCCTCTGCTTCGCAGGTGAGCAACTCACTGCCGTTCCTGAACAGTTTGTTTGGAAACGACCATTTTATCAGTGTCGTTGCTGGAGATAGAACACCATAGCTATCCGGTATCTGGATGCGCAAAAATTAATACAAGATCGTTGTTTTGTGACTCCACCATTAACAGTAAAATTGTGCGCTCTGACTAAAGTTTATTATAAAAAACAACAAATGATGTTCAAGACTTAGTTGATCCATTCTTCTGCTTGACATATGGAGGCGATCGTCGTATCTGTATGTGCTTGTTACAAAAATCAGATGCAGTGAACAGGAGTGCTATTGGGAATCAATAAAAGGTTTACTACACGTGTATAGAGCAAGAAAATTTTCCAAGCAAATACAAACCCACGTCAAAAGAAACATACTAATGCATCTGATGGTGTAAAATCGCCGAGAATGACGAGATCTACATTCCAAAAGAGAGCAACTGAATTGCCGACGGTAAACTATGTGCCAGTTGCTTGAATAGGAGAACTTGAAACGGTTACATCGTCCCGGTTGTTATTATTCATAAACAAGTCTTATCGGATTAACGCTCATCTTTCGATGGCCAGCTAACCATCACATTTGGCAATGGTCCCCTCCTCAGAGAAGTGTTCGACCGGCTTTAAACTTGCTTGTTTGTCAAAGGGTGTTTTACCGGTGCCTGGCGCACAGGCTTCAGTGATCGGCTACCGGTGCGTCTCGAGTAGGCTGGCCTGTCTGTGTGCTTTGTCTTGCATTGTTTTTCAAGGGCACATACAGAGGAATAAAAATAATACGGGGGGTAGGGGAGGTTGTTTTTGAGCGTTGATTCGCCAACCGCACTGCACTGGCAAGTGATACTCTGGACGGTGGACGTGTAAAGATGGCAAAAAAGGTTCCGAGCATGCCACACTACACACCATTGTTTATGCACTCGGAAGGGCACCGAAATGAAGTGTTTATTACGATGTATTATCGATGATAAATTACGACTGCTGCCTGTACATACCCAGGACGGCTCCCTTCGTTGGGCAATTAAACTACATGTGGGTGGATTTACAACTCGTTGTTTGCTCAGTCGGCCGGATAATGTGATAATTAGTATTTACCAATGAGCAAGTGCGTGAAGCAGGAGCTTGCACGCGAAATGAACACCAGTACCAAGAAGTGACTTCTCTTGATGACGGTTATAATAATTAAACTAAAATTCCATGCAAGCATTTTATAGTAATGATTTTTTGCTAATTATTAAAATCCGAAGCTTTTTATAGAACGTAGCAGAATTTTTTGGTACCAAAATTCATAAAGTATGGGAAAGAGTGGTAAGATGGCCTGGTGGGGTAAAACGAGTAAGTTTAAGCTATAACAAGTGTTGAAATAAAATATCCCAAACAAGCTGACATTCATCAAGACACTCAATATGGTACATAAAGAATACTAGCATTCTGGTTGCAGAGACAAAATCACAGCATCCTCATACGGGGGTATATAAACCGGCTTATGTGGGACAGAATGCATTGCTGCAAATGTTCAACAAAACTCCAAACTTGTTCATAATGACATTTTTGTAAGTAAATTAACTCATGCGTTTCTGCATTCGTAACTCTCAAATGGTAAATTTGTCATAGCATACCTTGAACTGCCCAACTGCTGCGCTAAATCGTGCGTGCATTCTTACTTGTTGTTAACAATTGTCGATTAGACAAAACGAGCAAGCATGACGATTTTGTCAGCCGAAAATAATGCCCATACAATTTTTTTAGATGAAAATTTGGAAGCTTTGATGCTGTTTTATTATCTTGTGACATTAGAAGAGCGGGTAGCTAATCGATCTGAATTTCTTTGACTATTTTTTCTTTTACGGACTGCGAGAAATAAATATTTTCCGCCTAATGGGTGTATTTTCCACAATAGTTGCTTAGCGAATCAGCGGCATCCAGGTGACGTAATGTATTTGACTGGAATATTTCAAATCTTGTCATTCGGTCTGGTATATGAGGTATGCGGATACCATCAATAATGTATTCGAATGCACTTGACCTCCATTGGACCACAGCAGAAACTCTTACGGGTGACTAATAAAGCAATAACAACAAAAAATAGGCTACGGAACTCAAGGTCGCTGTAGGACATCGAGGCCTATAGGTATGTCAATAAGCATTCAATGAAAAACTGTGTCCATAAAAAAGCTTGAAATTTTGTCTAATTGTATCGT
Organism: Anopheles sinensis; assembly: GCA_000441895.2. Classification (NCBI taxonomy): domain Eukaryota; kingdom Metazoa; phylum Arthropoda; class Insecta; order Diptera; family Culicidae; genus Anopheles; species Anopheles sinensis. The sequence goes on along the minus strand of KE525233.1, from coordinate 420,397 downwards.
CACGTAACAAAATCGTAAAAAAATTACCAACATCGTTCGTGCACGTTTACCTTCTTTTGTTCTGCCAAAACTCAATCGACCTTGGAGTGTCATAAAGTATAAGTATGATGACTCTTGGGTTTTACAGCATTGTTTACCTGACTCTCCTCTTCCTCATGTTCTAACGGCCCGTTTGATGCGGCAGTAGGGTAAAAGGACTCGTACCTTGTTCTGTGGTCAATGACACAAAAAGGATAAACAGAAGAACAAACGTAGATGCCGACTGTTTTCCCTCTCTAACTGAATTTTAATCTACAATCACATTTCGTATCAGGTTTTACATGGAATTTCCAAATTTAGATTGGAATACGTTGAGCGTTGAAGCAGGAAATCAAATCCCGAATTACGGCTGAGTAAATAGATTAAGTAAGTTTTGATTAGATCTTACTTTTGAAGTTTGCTACAGCTACTGCCAAGCACATATTTCAACTTGAAGCCTGCCAAAGCGCACAATAATTCATTGATGTTTTTCGTTGGCAGTGAGAAGTTCCCGCATCGTTACATAGGCTTGCACATACGAGTGTGGCCAGGATTCATCTTAACAAATCATTGCAAAATAATATATTAGGACAAGCAAGTGATAAATACATGTTACAAATGTTTCTCTATAACGAGAAGAATGTAATAAACATATGCATTAAAAAATTTAACGATAAGCAGTCGGCAACGAAAGAAAAAAAAACGAACGAAAGGTAATATCAAAAAGCTAAAAGTTTTACATTATATGAAATGGTGTAATAACAGTAATTATACCGTCTCGTACAAAACCTTAACCTTGCAATTGTTTCGACTGTGGTGTTATCTTTTTGTCTGTATTGAAATGTTTTTTAGGAATGTTAAAAGCACATGACTTCATGTGCAAATTGATATTTTGTTGTAAAGAAAATTAATTTTTGTTCTTGATCGAAAGTGAAAGCTAATTTAATAGGTGAAATAGATCACCACGATTTTTCGTGATCGGACTCGATCGCATTAGTGACTCACATACTATCGATCTGGCAACACTGTCTCGTCACCACTCTGCCGTCAGCATCGCAAACTAGCAATTACAGTTTTGATCACTTGGTCGCTCGGTTGGTCGGTTCGGCCCCTCTTATTCTTCATATCCTATACCCTGTTTTACCAAGCACTGTCGTGTTCCACTCTTCTTCATCTGTTCCGGATTTGTGTATGGAATCGTTTTCCTATTCCCTCCATTTGAGCTTTTCGATGCCTCCTTAGGTTTCGTTTCCCCAGACTGGAGGTTATCAATGTTCGATTCTTCGATTTCGGATTTTTTTTTTCAAACCACAATCTTCCACCGCTGCCGATGACCTCCCTCATTTACTCCAGTCCAGGCAGAAACTATGGGATCACCAGCGCTGTAGGCAGCGTTACTGACGAAATGGAGCGTGTGGTGTAGTGCCAGAATATGGCTTTCAAAAACAGGCACTGCTACAACGGAATCCAAAGATTACTCGAAGAAGAAACATCTCCAAGTGGGACCAAAACTGAAGAGGATGAATTGGCTTGCAAATGGGTATTTCTTGATTTATCTCTTGTGTTCCGTTGCACGTTTCTTCATCATCGGGGTGATCGGATGTTGCGCTATTACCCATATTTCGTTTTCGATCAGGTAACACCAACCAAAATACCCCTTCTTCGTAATCAGTAAAAGTCAACCGCGAAAGGAATAGTATCCTCTACAACTCCGATCAAATAAAAAACAAAAACATGAAGACAAAATTAGTGGAAACTCAAAAATCTGAACAAGGTTACTTAAGTTCGGTTGAATCATGTTAGTGTACGACATGCAATTGTTTGTCGTAGTGGCTATGGATAAACTACAAACAATTTGCACTCTGAAATATAAAATTGATTTAGGAATTTTCAATATCAATCGCGACGGCGATCAACCCATAAAAGACTTGCGGATATATTACTTTCACTATCATCATGTTTTGAAGTGCACAGACGTTAGTTATAGTCTTCACGTACGCAGCTTGTATCGTCATCTTGACACCTCTTTTTTTATTACAAGAGACGAAGAGTCCTACCGGCTCAAAGCTTCTAAAAG
>KE525233.1:368981-418282 GCA_000441895.2 Anopheles sinensis | reverse complement strand
TCTCTCTCTCTCTCTCTCTCTCTCTCTCTCTCCTTCTCTCTCTCTCTCTCTCCCTCTCTCTCTCTCGATTTCATTCAAAAAGTCCTTCTCACAGAATTAAAAATTCAATGCTATATAGATTTGCAAATAGAAAATTTGTTGTGGAAAAATATCCAACAATTAATTGCATAACGTGTGCTGTGATTCTCACAATTTCTTGACAATTTTGTGTTGACGCATGTGCGAATGGAACATTGGATTTTGAAAAAATCCTTTTTCTTGCTTGTTTAAGTTCCACCAATATTTCTAATATGCCTTGGATGCGTTTGTTTTGTCCAGCCGTGTATTCTCGTAATATTTACATCCATACTAACACATCACAACACCACGCTCGACTGGTAGTTTGGAAACGCTTCCCGGTTTAAACGTACCTTCATTCCTCTTTCGCCCACATGATCAACGGTCAACAAGGGATTGAAGAACCGTGCCAGCTTCGAGTGTGGTAAAATTATGCATAAGCCGCTGTCGATGTAGACCGATGTTGCTGCTTTTTTGTGCCAAATTTGAGTGCGATCTTTACTGCCACTCTGCAGCTTTGGTTCGTCTTTGTGATCTTGTTTTTCGAAATGATCACACACGCTTCGCGACGAACCGATCTCGTGCTCTGAATCGGTTACAGTGGATGAGATGAAAATTTACGGAACACACTTTTATTAATGTGAGAAATTCCAGTTTCCTTTTCCGTTTCCGTTCAATAGTTTATCCAGAATCGTTCCTACAGGTTCAGTCGGCAAAAAAACGCTCTAACCGATGATATATCATGCAAATACATTGCTGTTTAGAAGCAGCCATCTGTAGTCCATTATGTAAGGACGAGTTTTCGAACCTGTATTTGAGAGTGAATTCAAAATAACTTAAGAATAAAACTAAAACTGTTCATTAAGTATGTTTCATTTGCAAGATGATGTCAACAAATAACTTGAATACAAAGTAATTATTTTAATTTGCTGACTGCTTCAATGACAATAAAATGTGTAGGCAAAGATATGTACAGGCGGAAAATATATGTAAATCAATAGGTGACCGTGGTGACAAAATTTTAATGCATCGATTTTGAAAATTTAATTTATATAATATGTAAAAGGTGACAAGGATGTTTGGCAAACCCTTTTTTACAGAGAACAGAATAAAATACCGAATGACAAACAAATTAAAAATACTGGGGTCTTATCTTCACGCTGTCAATATTGATAAATTGTTTTCCAATATATTAATGTACGAAACACACCTTATTTCTGTCGAACCCGAAGATTCGTAAATTGACTTATTGCCTCCGTCTGACCGTACGCTGCCAAAGAAAGAACTGCACCATCGCAAATGTGTCACCAAACGGTCACATGTTAACATTTTTTGTAACCTCACCATTTCCGCAATGCAATAATAATGTTGTTCGTTGATGAAACAAAAACCATGTAATGTAGAAACGCAATAATAAAGCAACATACCGAACATGCCGCGATGAGATTCAAGCTGATAGATAAAACCATGAAACGAACGGAAAAATAAAAACATAAGCTGTCTGATGTGTGGTTTGTCGCTAAAGGAAAACAGGGGAATTACGTTTTGACTTCTTTTTCAGGTTGGCATACAACGATATGGTAAGTGATGTGCACTTGCCTAGAATTCTCCCCGCCGGTTAAAATGTGCAGTATTATAAACTAAATTATTGTTATTGCTGCAAGTCGGCGAGCGATCGTGAGTTTGGCCTGGATCCGTTTTCGTTCGTGTGTATTGTTTGCAAGCCTTTCAACGTCATTCATCTCCCCGCTGTAGGGATCACAGTTTTCAGCTTAATTTTCCATCAATCTATTTTCTGTAGAAAAAGTACAAGACGCAAAGCCATAAACGATTAGGTAAAGGCACGGCACGTGATCACCCACTCCAATAATAATAGTAAAATGGAGGGAAAATGGGTAATATGTAGTGATCTCAAGCACAAAAACCGTAGAAGGTGCTCATCAATGCGATGATCGAGGTTTGACGAATCGAATAGCGGAATAGTGCCAGACAAAACCACGATCGAAAACTTCAAGTCTGCCGCGATGTGTCTTGAAGTGAACCTGGAACACTACGATTAACCTACAGTGTAGTGAACTAAGTTTAGACATTCAGAGGGTGAAGGCTTGTCCATAAAGCATAGGGCAAACATTATCGTCATACTAGCGTATAGAACATTTCTTTGCCGATCATCGTCCAGGGAGTGTTCACGAATCAAAACAATCACGAGTTGATCACGAATTAAAATTTTTTTTAACTTTGATATGATGCCGAAGTTTAAACGCAACGGCTTTATTTAACTCAAATTCACAGAACCATTTTTAACACAGCGCCATATTTTGTCATCGGTGACATATTTATTTATTTGACATTTGACTGGCAACTATGCTTTACATTCCTTAAAAACACCTTTTGCGAAAGTTTCAGAGTTATACTAAACATAGATAAATTAAAGCACGTGTTTTGGGAGTTGTAACTAATTGTTCAAGCTATCAGTTGCAATCCTCTGAAAAATAATGACGTAAGCCCTATAAAAACGTGTGTTGCTTTTTAAGATCAGATATAATAAATCGGCCTTGATCTTTTTAACTATACTAACCTAACTATATTTGATGGTTTTTATTTTTCTCACTGTTTACATTTACCAAAAGTAAAGCCAGGATATGATACGAGCGGAGTTTTGGTGTTTCGTAACAGTTTACTTGCAAGCTGCTTACTCATTAGATACTGAATTCTGTACCAATCTATTTAAGCGAAAATCTTCCTTCCAGAAAAATAAGACCACACACACACACACACACCACACAATATTCAACAATCGGCGTGACACAATCGCGCGCTTAACAGCATGCAAATATTTAATGAAAACAAATCATAAATCATATCTTGATATATTCGAGAACGCAGGTAACTCGTTGAAGCAGCGAGATGGGAGGGCGAGATGTCGCTGCGCCGTAAAAATTGGACTATCAAGAAAAGGCAAAGAAACCGCATGAAGAACCCAACAAAAGTCAAACGCGTTTCACTCCATAAGGAGCTTATGTGCCTTGTGTGAGACTTGGCAGGTTCTGTGATGATTTCGACGGAGCTTAGGTGTTAGTGTTGGTGTACCGATGTCTCATCGTACTGGCTACCCATTCTCTTCCCCATGCATGGCGTGCTCCATCGTATATGACGCCCTCCTCGTGGACATTGCATCGCTAAAGTGCTGTCGAACAGCATGTTCCGCATTTCTGTACTTCGCGGATAAGGTTTAAAGCGTGTGGTTGCAAGGGGCAAATAAGCTGTGCGGTGCAAAGTTTTATGATGTGTTGTTATCTTTCTCTGGTACGATCCATCATCTTTCGTGCTTTCCTTCCTACTCCTATTGATCCCAACCCTATTGAACAACAGAAAGGAGTCAGTTCTCGATGTAGATAATGATTGTTGTGAAGGTATGCGTGATTTTTTAATGTTATTTCGCGCCTGATATGTGTTGGTGTTTGTAATTGAAAAGCTACATTTTTTGCATTCTGTAGGACCGTAGGGAGTGTCTTCCTTTTCTAAAGCGCCTTCCTTTTCCGGGGATGTGCTTTTCTTTGTAAACGGATAGTGCTAGACTCGTGCTTATCTCTCTACAATGACGATTCATCCATTCTGCAATAGGCAAATCCTGCACAGGAATCCTCCGCACCAGCACAAACGCCCGACCCAAGCACAATATAGTTCACTGGTACAGCAGAAAAGTCCTCGTAGACTGACCGACCCATCGACCGAGTGAAGAGGAATGTGCAAGCGTCTGCGTATTAGAAGTTCTTGAGGAGTGGAGGAATATTCAAAGAGCTCCTCTAAAGCAACATCCTTCTACCTGACGCTCTTCCTTTCCTCAGCGAGAATGAGGTGGATTGGGGCTGCTCTTCCGTTTCCTGAACGTACTACGTGGCTGTTTTCGGAGGAATGATTTATTGCCCCGGTTTGGCGACGGAGTGAGCCTCTTGTGGTCGCTCGCTTACGTCGTTTTGCAAAAGAGAATTTCTTTTTGTATTGTGAAACGTTACGTTGCGGGAAGCGGTGTCGAAGTGAAGTATCGCTTTGAACGGAATCCTGGGGACTCATCATGTTGGCTGCTTAAAACGAACCGCAGTGCGCCCACCCGTGGATTCATTAGGGCAATTAATTCAATGTCGATATGCCTACTCGTACAGTGGCCAAAAAGCTTTAACCGGAGTAGTCCTACTCATAGGCCCTAACTGGCTCCCCTTAGGTGCGATTATTATGTGTTTCACTCTACCATTAGCATGTGAAAAGTGTTGTATAGCAAGTGATGTTGTTTTCGGTCCAGTTTTCAATAACGTTTTCAATCATAAACTCATGTGCATCATTCAATGTTCGGTACGTCGTGCATCTCCGCTAGCCAGCAAGCAAGCCTTCATTGTTCATAATCATTATAATCGTTATGATCGTGATGGTCGTGAGAAGCAAATGATTCAGATGAGCCCTTCATTCTATCTGTTTCTTCAACGAAAGTGAGAAATTATTTTTAAGATATAGTAAAAACTTGTTTTGATATGCTTTACGTTTCTTGTCCAATTCGTGTTCAAAACAAAATAAAGTAACCTCTACTTTAGGAGGACCAACCATTAACTAAACGAGGATGATCGTTAAACGGCTAAAAAATAATCAAAAACTCAAATTGAACCCTAATTACCGTAATGCAGTATGTCCCTCAGATGTACGAAAAGAAAAACCAACACATGTGAATTTTTAACACCCTGAAGCTTTCTCATATGGCTCTACGACTTTCATTCAACCATAATTGATCGATAGCACTCCTCTACAAACAAAAAACGGAGTAATTTGACCGAGGAAGTAGCAGAGAGAAGTAGCGGAACTCAACCCTTCGTTGTTTCGGCTTTTGTTTTCACAAAAACAATTATAAAACTTATACCTCGCGATGAATATTCATTTTCAAAATTGAATTTTTTCATGTCAGTCACACGAAAACATGAATACAAATGGCAAAACAGCGAAGCGACGCAGGACAAAAAAAAACAAGTTTCTTTCGAATCACCCCGAGCATGTATTTTTGCTTCCATGCAAATAACACAAGATATAAGCCTTACAAATAGCCAAAGAAAATAGAATTATGTTTAGAACAAAAATGATATTCAATGATTCAATATAACCCTTACTGATACATCAAGTACAAAAAGTGTACTAATACAAAACTATAGCGATGCCAGAATAATATGCAAATTCATACAAAACGGTGAACTTAAACTATGAAAACAAATCATTCAAAAAGGTGCAGGGTAATGACATAAGGCCTCTGAACATGCCCAAGTAAAGTCACGGTGTACCAACTATTGAAAAACAGCATTTCAACAATGTCGTTCACCACAAACATTCAAATTGACCGACCAATTTCGTTTATATTAAATTCAACATTCGAAAAACAAAAACAAAAAACAAGGTTGGTCTGTTCGAACCATCTATTTGGTAACAGTATTGTCGAGTAAAAATTGTCTCCCTGAAACTTTGCACAACCCCGCGCGTAGCTTGGTCCTTACAGAGGCAATATTGTAAAAGGCGTGAGCAGAATATTGATCATTATCATGTCAACCGATGCTTCGATCACCGACTCCGCATCTTGCCTTTGATGTTGCACAGTCAAATCTCAAAATAGTGTTCCCAGCAAGAAACATGCACATGTGCCCGTAGTTATGTTTTAGGGTGGTGAATTTCACCATCGTCGCAAAGCAGAAGATTAAAATGTGTTTCTTGTTCAAATGAATCTCTAAGCTATGAATAAAATGGTGATGTAATCGATCATACAGCTATTGAGCTTACCCCTGGCCTGTATATAGCCTTCTTTTTAGACTCTTCTCTTTTACGAATAAAAGAGGACATACTTAAGATAACGCATGTCGCTTGTTCAAGAATATTATAAAACACAGGATCTCAATTTCTTCCCAATGGCCCACTTACAAACATAGACTATTTCTAAATGATTTAATCTTATGTATATTATTTATGGCAAACGTATTGCGATGTTTGCCATTTCGATGAAAAATTGGTTGAATGTATCTTTATAATTAATATTAATCCCGCCGGCGTATCTTAACTTAATTAAGCTTATCTATTTATTAAAATAAAAATTGAGTTTGTGCATTTCAATATATAAACGTGTGTGAGAAAGATCCATTCCAAATTGTTAAACACACACATTCATGCATACGATACGTAAGGTTCATCAATAGAAATCGTGCCTTTTGACCAGAAACATTAAAATCCAGCAAGAAAATATTCTTGTAAGAATTATTGATAGTTGGCTGTTGAATATCAACTGTTATTTAGGAAGCAACATTTGTTTCGGCACTCGCTTCAGAGACTGTCAGTTAAGAGAGCTACAAGGACTGTTAAAAAGTACCAACATTAAAATTTCCAAATATTGTGAGACATGTTTTTGAGATATAAACAATTGTTAAACACATTTTTATAGGATGTATGTAAGATACAATAATATGAGGCACATATTTTTAGTTTTAATTTTAATTGGTCCAAAATTTAACATCATATTTTTATTATGTAAGTTTTTTATCATATAAATCAAAGTGATATTTCATTTATATGTAGGATTAATGAAAGAGGGTTATCTCTATAGTTAAAAAACTTTCCACAGCTAAAGAACTTGCATGTCTTCGAGAATAGTTGCTTCTTTCCCAGTACTTCAGTGTAATGACTTCCGTTCATTGCAATGTGAGAAAAGAATCAATTTCTCCTCTCCTGAAAAAACAGTAAAATCCTACTTGAATTTATCTCTTCTAGCAGCAGGCTCCGGAAAACGTACGCAGCCCTTTCTTCCACATCATCTGGAGATGCTTTTCTTACAGCGGCTGTCGACTTTCAGAACGGGAGCAAACAAAAAGAAAGGAAAGAAAGAGATACCATGTAGGGATGGGACTGCGATGCATTTGGAGTGCATTTGTTTCAGCAGTAAAGTACATAAAAATGTTGCTGCTGAGTGATGTCTTCGTTCGAGGGACCGTCTCCGCCCAGCAAACCCTGTGAGGACAACACAAGCAGAAGCATACGCACGAATACACCGACGCATTTTTTTTAATCTTTCTCGAAATAGAAACAAGATGATTGAAGATGGTGGAATGTCCGACGTGCCACAGTAGTGTGGATATTCTTTCGACATAAAGAACGAAATGAGGTTTAGTTCAAGAAAAAGTAGTTTTTCATTCCTTTTCCATCAATGCATCTTTTAAGGTTGTTTTTTTGTCTCTTCTTATCCTGCATATAGTATTTTGCAAACGAATTCTGTAACGAAATGTGCATCTTGCTAACAGCTTATGTTTGGATCAGATGAAGAAAATCACAAAGCAGAGTGAATGGAACAAAGATCTTGATGAATAAACAAAGCCAGCACTGGTAATTTCTGACATTTCGAGGGAAAAATTATGTACTAATCTTTAAATGACACGGAATATGATCAAGCTCCAATATACTGGAAAAAGTGTTAAACAGGACTTGAGCAAAGAGGCAAATACACGAATGCAAATGTTTGAACAAAGGTCAATAAGAAAAGAAGGAAAGAAAAAATCTTATTTGAGAAAGATAAAACATTTCAAAAATTTTTATAAAGAGAGTTTACCGACCAGATCCACGGTGGGAATTCGATCTCACAACAGCTCAATTTTCGCTTTCTTTTACAGCAAAACCAGCCCTCCCTGTGGAACCCAATGGTGTAAAAGTACCTTCGCAACAGCAGGATACAGACGCACGCGCACCCGCTGGTGGCGCTGGAGTTCGAAATTAATAAAATTTAATCACGTCTTTAAACGATTAAACTACGTCAATTACAATCACCCCGTACCCTCTACGCACGTCAGGCCATCTCAGTTCCAATCCTTGCCTGGGTTTCTGCGAGAACCGGCAGAGATTGTGCCCATCTTTTACACAATACGCTTTTCTTTTTGTTTTTTTTTATAAATGCTTTTACCCTCATTGAAAGAGAAGTGAGCGTACCAACGCAGTTATCGAGTGGATTCTCTTATGATGAAAAAGAACAAACGCCAAAAGTATTCTCAGTAGTTTTTCGAGAAATAAAAAAACAAAATAAAGATCCCGATAGAGTCTCGGCTTCTTATCGTGAAAGCTGCATTCACTTATTTATTGTTTAAAGATTTAAGATGCCTTAATTTCCTGACACTCCATTTAATCTAAAGCAATGCAACTCAATTAGAGAAAAAGACACATCAAAGCATAGCAAGTTAAAATGCATGTATAGAAAATGGATTTTTATTGAATTCATATGCATACTCCTCAATTATTTTGTGGTTTTAAAAAATGTTTATCTAATACTTAATTTTTTTGCATACTGGCCACATTTCGGTTCAACCGGCAAAAAATGACAGCTGATGGCTTCAACAGAGCAGCATGAAGTAAAGATTCTGTTGATGGTTTTCTTCGTTCGACCTTCCTTTTGCTATGGAACATAAAATTATACACTCTGCACAAACCGTGCCACAGTTTTGCTCCGTCCAGCAATTCGACGAGCCAAGATTTAAACCACCATGAGCATGTTGTTCTTTCTTGAATTCTTCTCACAGTTTTTTTTGTTTTTTAGCAACCGAAACAAACCTGCCCATTGAACTTTCAATCTGGGCGAACGTACACGAGCGAAAATTATGGAAGCGAGGGAGGTTATTCATAGATGAATCATAAGAAGAGAACAAAACACCATCATCTATCTTTCTTTACGTTAGTCAAATTACTGCACAAAAGTCATAACATTATTGCAGTATTTTAAACTTAACTAAGGAACAAAAATTAGAAAACCGTCGTGGTGAGATGGTTGGTGATATTGTATATGCTTGTCATTTAAAATAACTGTCACCAGTGGAGATGATGTAACATGCGATGTTGATAGCAGTGTAAAGCATTTATCATTAAAACATTATTCTACTATATTCTATTTCTTAACAAGGCTACAGACCATAATAATGACGATCAATTCTATGTTACTGAAAGTATGTCTATAAAACTTCTGACGAAAAGATCCTGATCGTCAACCGTATATCAGCATCAGAAACATTCCAAAGGATAAACGGACAACCACCGCGCTCCATCCATGGGGAAACGTGTTCAGGGAAAGTAATAAATTTTCATTCAAATTACGGAGTAACACACCAAAACGCTACCTCAAGCCAGCTTCCCTCGAATACCGTACAAGCATGATCGCACACGATCGCGAAACGAGCGCTCTGTAGTTCGCGATCTCGGAACTCCGACGGAGGCTACTGAAATGTCATACCCAGAAGCTGTTCTTGGCTTTGGATTGTTAAAGCTACACACACTTTTTTCAGCGATCGCTCGTATGTGTGCCAGATCTGGCATCCTCGGACATGCTGGGAGAACAAGTATAATCCTTTCAAATTTGGAATATAATTGTAACTAATAACGGGCCAGTCAGTGGAGACGCCCGACACAAGAAACAGGTTATGGTGCCCTTTGGAAGGATTTTTGTTTTGACTTTCCTTCCTCCTTCGTTCTATGGAGCATCCTTGCTTTTTTGATATTCTAAGTTGAATGAAACAAAGAGGGTCTTTAGTGCTAGCACCAGACTCCGAAGCATACACAAACGTGTTGATCTTCAGAATTCATCCGTCTGATCACCACTAACACGATTTGGCGTTAACTGCTACACTTTGTTTTCTGTTGACGGGTACACGAATTCATGATATGGTTGCGGCTTATTCCTAAAATATCTAAAGTTAGATTTTTTACGCAAAACATTTGAACTCGGGTCTCACGGGTTTAAGCCATAGATCACTTACTCACAAGGAAAATTGAATACATTCATCCATACATTTGACTGTCTAACACCACTGCCACTTCGAGCCACATATTACGTTTAATATCTGAAGGAAGGCAAGTTTTGCACGTAGCTTACCTGCAATAGCCATCCAAGGATAGAAGGTATGGTTAGACTGGTGCAATCCGGTGGTAGGAGCAGTTTGGCCACCAGTTGACCCAGTCAACGAGCACTGGTTGGTGTTCCACGAGCCGGTCACTCCAGCCGCAGCTGCAGCCGAACCAGTCCGACTGACTGGGCTGCCCCCAGACGCATCAATATAGCCTCCAACGCGGGAGTCCGGCGTGCAAGCCGAGGGTCGCACCGGAACCGAGCTGTTTTGTTGTGCAGGTACGTTGCCACCAGCGGCTCCAGTAGCCGCACCATTGTTTGCCGCACCGCTGTTCGCGTTCCACACGTCCTTATAGCCGTTGGCGGTGTCCGTACCGTTGTTGCCACTCCCCTTAGAGCCACAATCCTTGGTGGTGTACGAACCCTCGTATATCTGCTTGCAGGCGGCCTGTATGCTGGCATCGTATGGCGAATCTTGAGCTGTGCGGGTTTGGTGCAGGTGGTGGTTCGTGTAGGGTGACATTCCGAGCGATAAAGGGAAGCCTCTGTACGCAGCGGCTGCTGCTGCCGTAGTCTGGTCATGGTGCGTTCCGGTTGTCGTCATCATTCCGGCAGCAGCTTGATGCGGATGGCCGTAGAAGCCGGTCTGTTCGAAATACGAATTCATCTTTGCGTCGATGTGATGCCTGCTTCGCTGTTTACAAACAAATCTTATTCCGGGTATGCCTCCGATAAAACAGATGTGGTCAAATTCACTTATTCACATCAACCATGCAAAATGTGTCCTTCGCCAGTAGTATCTTTGTTTTCTCTCTTCTGCTTTTCACTCTCTTTTTTGCGGAGAGAAAACACTACAATCGATTGGTCCGAGGCCTCGATCCTGAACGATCGATAAGAATTGACCTACTCTTAGGAGGCAGCTTTTCGTCGTCGATACTTCATGTCGCGGTCGTGTATGAAACAGGCTCGTAGAGCAATTTCCTTCCTTATTTAGGGGATTCGTGGTTCTGTCCACTGGTAATGTTTTTCGCACCACACCGAAAGTATTCTTGTGTTTTTGTGCAATTCAACGTTCTTTACACTGTGGATTTTCACTTTTGTGGATTTTTTCCTTCTATTGAATGGCACGGATTTATCATTCAATTTGCCATGTTACCTCTTATCAGGTCTACACCCACTTCTTGTATGCGCCCACCCACAAGCACTATATCGAATAAAAAAAACAACGCACACAACGTCAGTGACGACACTTCACTAACCGCTCAAACTGTGACGCAGGTTGAGCGCTGGTTTTTTTATCTTGCCCTCCTGACCGTCCTGCCCAAATTTTTCTTCAAAATCCGGTATTTGATATCAACTTCGTTAAGTTTCATCCGATTCAATTTTCGATTTTTTTAAGTGTGATGCATTTGTTTCTCTAGTTCTTCGTAGGATGCAGGATGTTGGCACGACTTTTATCAGGAAGATATTTTTGTTACATCACTCGATAAAATCGTTCAGGCTACGAGCGATGAAGACCGGCTCTATAAACTTCACACACTATTTTGTTTTCGCCAAACCCCGAACACAAGATGCGCACTCGCGACAAAATACCAACGTTAATAACCAAATCGCGAAAATTGTTTCAATGGTTCGATGCTATGCGTGGCTCAAAAATTATTTCAATCAGGACTCTATTTCGTGTCCTGTTGCTCCTAGTGGACAATTTTCACAGTATGAATTTTCCACACGTGCCGTTAGTAGTATAATCGTTAGCACAAAGTGTGGCGCTACGTTTTCTTACGACTTCCCGAGCAAGACGACTTTCGCGCACTCGTGTGTGTCACGGAACGAGTAGCGCAATAATAATATTAATAACAATAAAAATAAAAACGCGCCTTGTCTAAACGGTTGTCTTCAGACGAATGTTCACTTTATTTTGATACGACAATACCGAAACTATCAATATCCCTCGCTGCCGTGTTCGGGACGTCGTGTTTCGTTTCGCGTGTGTGCCTCGTAGAGGACTGCGCTGCCGCTATGTAGTAGTATACCGACGAGTCTAGAAATCGAGCAGACCACGTGTGCGAAGGAGAGCCACAGCCAAGGCTACAGTACGATAGAGCGAAAAGGCACGACCCGGTTGATTGCTTGAGGGAACGAGGAGGTCTACAAAAGAGACAACGTGCTTGTACGAATGCGGCTGCCAAAAAGAGACAGCAAGGTAAATCGCTCTCGAAATACTCGCGAGAATGAACAAACGAAGAGTAACACGTGCGCGCGATGCACGCACACTTTCGTATATCGCTACCAATACATCATTATTAATGAGCATATAAAACACATTAAACTGAAATATAATCTCTCTCCTTTCGGCTACCTATCGCGCTCTTGCGCAATATAGCGTCACTTCGCTCGCTCTTCTGGCTTTTCGAAGTACCATTCCGTGTCCCCGAAGCACCCTCGTTCCGCACGCCCACCTTCTTCTTCCTTTGCAAGCAATGGATTCTACATTTTTTAACGCGGTGAAGATTCTCTCGTATCACTCCAGCTTATCGGCATGTGTTTTAAGTGTTCTATCATTCATCCGCGACAGATCCACGTTTTCATAAAGTTTTAGAAACATTACTAGATGCATTCCTCATGTAAAGTTACATCTGTACGGTTTTTACATGCTGCACAAGTCCCTCGGCAGGAAACCCCGTCTCTAGTTCCGGTGCCTAGAAATAGGCCGATGCATTTTTTCTTATTTGGTAGAAGCTTCATTTTTGCCTTCATGTTGTGATTTCTTCACGGGTGGTTGAAGAAAACATCCCTGTGAAAAGGATATTTTTTGTGAACTCCAAGAAGGATTCAAAAAGCGTCCTTCATCACGAAGCCCTTTTGCTCAACCCGTAACAACATGCTATCTTGCATGTCTACTCAGTATGAGCCCGACTGACTTTGGTTTAGAACGTGGAAGCAGGTCAGCATGCTTTCGCTAAACTGATCAAGGACTCAATCCCCGAGTGCCAATGAAGTGTCCATTGCATCCTTTAAGTACCTTAATGACGGATTTTGAATATTACATAACTCTCGTGCATCATCGGTGCAGCAAGATTCAAACGAGAAATGGTATATCCCAAGTAGAAGGGGGAAACGGAAAAGGATAACATGAAAGAATGACTTTCTACCAGCCAAACATCCCCAATTTGATGCCCATTAATGCAGCCAGGACTTCATCGCATACATGTAACAAGCAAACTTTGCAGTCCCGGTTCTGGCGCAGACCAGCTATTTGAAGATTGTTCCTTAAATGGTTTGCAAGAACTGAGAAAGACCGAAAACTTTCTCTTTTCCAGGCAATATAGCTGCAGCCGTCATCTTTGTGTGGCTTCATCTTACGTAACAAGCCTCCAAAGACTATTCTTTGGTCATAGATTTCTTTGGTCTGTGCTTCACATTTGTTCGTTTCTTTTGAAACACTGATAATTTTGATTTATGGCAGCTCCCAGCATCGAAACCTATGTTACCTCGAAGTGCGTGCGTTTTACTCTTTCTTTTTCGCTTGTCCTCTCTTTTAATGTACCAAAACGTACCATCAAATAACCTCAAGAAAATTCTATGTGTTATAACCATGCTTGAATGAATGAAACAGAAGAATAAAAAAAACATGAGTTACACGAAAAATTATGAGGTGAAAAATCGAAATATGATTTATGAATTACCTTCGGGTCGCTTTTTCGGGTGCTACCTTGCTTTCGTGAAGCGGTTTCTTTACCATCGTTTAGCTTTGGTTTATAAACAACATTTAGCACTTGAGGTGGGTCCTAGCATCATTTGGACATCTTTGGAAAAGAGGAGTTTTGTTTTGGCTCCTGGCGGAAGAATGATAAGGCGTGAAATATTTATATGCTTCGATTGCGCCATGCGAGTCATCAGTTTTGGGTTGTCAAAACAACCAACAATTGTCCTGTGTATTTCGCTTTATAACTACACATTTTCTACTCTGTTCCTTACTCTGTGCAAAATGAAATGTAGAGTGAGGAGCTGGATAACGTTGCACGAAATCATTGACATGCTTCTTTATTTATTTAAGAAAGAACGGCCTGGCCGTATTCCTAATATGCTTTTTTTGATATTAACTGATGAAATGAGCAAGTGGGAATCCGAAATTTTGAGCTTCTGAGATATGCATTGAAATGCATTGAAAAAAATCTTCTGTGTAGTATTACAGAAAATGATTCTGTTATTCCGGCTAAGAGACCATGCAAATTTTGCCTAAAAGATACATTGCTAACTTAAGCATTGGCGTAGAATCGAAAAGAATTGGTTCCTCAAACTTTTTATGTTTAGTGTTTCATATTTGTTGCTTGCAGGTTGTTGCTAACAGTATGGTAAAAATGATAATAATATCAATTGGTTTTCCACATTTTCGATTGCAGGGTAAACATTCTGCTTTAGCGTTTTAAATAAGAGAAGAGCGTTATTTTGAAACGTAATGAACCAGGCCGATATCCATAGTTTCACAACAGTTGCTCCAAATTATTCACCCTCACTAAACAGAAGCCTTCATGGACTCTCCGATGAATCCGTTGCGGATATCCAAATGATGGACCCAAGAGAACGGAATGATGGTGACATCGTATGGTGACAATGATAATAAAGCAATTAACTTCGCTTTGAAGTAGCAAACATGAGCGAAAGAGTACAAATGTCTACCTCTTTCGGTTTCTCGAAACACGAAATTCACGTTGCCGCGACGATGAAAAAGGGTCAACTCAGAATTTTTTATTCATCATTAAATAGTCGAATCCAATGGTAGCACCCTTACGAAAAAGGGTCCTATCATTGCTGGCGTCCAGTACTTCGTACGCCACTTGCCTCCAAAGCGACTAGTGTGAGATTGGCACGGGGACTCATTTTCTATGTATGAGCATTTTATGTAAATTTACCCGAGCAACCCTAACGGAAAGCACCAGGTTTAAGGCAAAGGAATGGACGTACGTACACATGGAACGAACGAATGAACGATAATAATTTTATGATTCGTAATAATTGCAATGGTCGCCGTAATAACAATAATATAACAATTATAACCTCTCTTCGCCTCGAGAGCGGTTCAAGAGGTTGTTGGACTTGTTGTCATCGTGAATGATGTTAGCTTATAGTTTTCAAAGCTTGACGTGTATACGGTATATGTGGACCACTCTTTTCGCCGCGTGTCAGTTTACGATCACTTTTTTTTATTTGTTTCTGTAGCTTAATATTCAATGTTATTAGTTCGGAAACCAACACAAAAGAATAATTTTTTTCTTGAATTTTTGTTTTCTTTCTTGTTGTATGATTATGTGTTAAGGAAAGTATTCGACGTATTATTAAAAAAAAGATAATACGTATTATCGCAGTATAAATGAAAGAGAAACATAAATTTTAAGTAAATTATTTTTAAAACAAATTAAGGGATTCAATATATCAACAGCAAATCAATACAAAATTGTCTAGGTTGAATTATAACAACTCTGTATTTCACAATCGAACTAAAAGTAAGTCAAGCAGCTGATCCACTTGAAAGCTTAATTGAAGATCATCAATAGTCATTCATATGATTTGCATGTCTGCAACAATACGTCGAAATTGCATGGTTTCATGTATTTTTCCGGTTATCTTTTACGGGGTGGTTCTATTTTTCTATGAACGATGCACCGCAGATAATCGTAAATCAAACTTCAAGTGTTTACAACCCATTTAAGCTACAAAGACACTAATTTGGTTTTTAAGAGCATTAAAACGTATGCCCATATAACTCTCAAGGGGTGACCACCTTCGCCGTAGCTGTACTGCTGTTTATTGTCACACGTAAACGATCCGTAAAATAGCCCCTCTATCGTAACACAATCATCCATTGAAGCAAGCCTATGAGAACAAGCAAGCTGTCAAAAAGTCGTAAAACTTGTCGACGGAAAGCCATCAAACGTGAAGCAGCCAAACAAAACACATCATCACCACACCAGCGGCTCAGAAAACCGTAAAAGTCGGGTAGGCCAAGAGATTCCCAGTGGTTTGTTTTATAGACATTTTATGATCCAATTTGAAGCTTGCCTCTAATCGCTACCGTAACATCATTAACGAGGCATACCGTGACCTTACCCATTACAATCGCTACAAACAGTAGCATTATGGTTATTTAATTAACCGGTGGTTACATACATAGCTCCTTAAATCACGTACAAACACTTAGGCTATAAGCGACAAGTAATAGAAATCAGAATTAAAAACTGCATAAATCATAAACGCATTTCTCATTTCGCGCTTAAATATAGCACTGCCTTGAATTCAATGCTGCACTACTGCTAACACATTGTTTCAATTGTGAATTTGTTTTTAAAACAAATTAAACGTATTGAGATTTTTTTGAATACCTTTTCCATAAACTGAATTTTTGTTCATCGGATAAAATTTTCTTTTAACCTCAACAGGTTCAAATATGTATCAAATTGACGAATGGTAAATGTCCGTTATACCAAAAGATATAATCGATGGTGAAAATGTGCTAGGTGTCAAGAAAGAACAAAAATGTAACTGATGCACGGAAACACAATCAGACAACACTCAAATGCAGAACGAAATGAGCTTCATACCGATCTCAAACTCGTCAAATTATATTTTACAACCCTGTTTAACGAGCGCAATAATCGTATAATTTAATTATTTGTTTTGGTTAGGAGTTCATATAAATAAAAACAAACCACAAACATAAGCATGCACACTTCTTTAACACTTGTGATTCAGTGAGTGATGGTTGCCTGCTATAGTACAAGAGGAGGGCGCAAGGAACCATACATAAAGCAGGGTGACTTTAAACATAACATTCTTGAAGAGGTGCGACGTTGGTCCGTGGTACCATTAGAAAACACAACAAAAAATTAACGACCTCTTCCCTCGCACCGTCGAGGAGCAGTAGAAGTACGGTCAACTTTTAACGACCTTTTTATGGCTTTTTAATCGTGCCATAAAAGATACGAAAGCGCGTGACAAGGTTTACCAGGCAAAGATAAACGGTAAACCAAGATTCTTAAATATCACGACCCACTGTCACCAACCCATCCTAACCCACTCGTGTACGTACACGGGTTGTCGCACGAACACCATCATACATTTGCTCTTTCCAAGAGACATCTGTGTTTGAAAAAAGGGACTAGTTTATTTTTATGGAAATCGGCAATGTCCGATTTGTTTTTGTTTTTGGATTTTCATCTGTTTTCAATTTACTAAATATTAAAACAACAGGTTCTTTTTAGCAAACGTTTCATAGCTAATGGCGAAGAATCAAAGAAAATGATGATGATATTCCTTTCATAAGTGCCTGAGTTCCATATAGTTTGTACTTTATTTCGTTTAAAAAAAAAGACATTTCATTTATTTCTATTTGAAATTGCGCTTGCTTTTTGCGTGCATCTTCACTCTAGTCTTCTAGCGGCTTCTGTGAAGAGTTAGAAGGGAATTTGTTTATAGATAAAATCAACAAAATCTAAGATCGGCTTCATAAAAACCGGTATCAGAGTCGACCTCTGCTAGACACCAAAACTAAATAAAACAATTTCCGACTGTACTTTCACTCTTTTATGCACGCGTCTACATTCGTCTCGAATGATGTACATAAATTCAATTGGGTGTGGTTGAAAAAGTTTGTTTACTTTAAACGTTCGGCGGGCAGGAATCTAGAGATTTGATGCTTTTCGGTATTCCATAGGCTGATTTTGAGTACGTGATAATACTACCGTATCGAAATCAAACGATAGCCCGAAAGCATTCATTTGAGAGACGTTCAACAAGACATCATAAGGTAAAGGCAATGTTCTTCAAATAAAAATGGCGCACAGCTGCAGGAAGGTCAGCTGGCGCTGAAATTGTACCTCGTGTTAGATCATGCTTCTCACAAAGTCGGAACCAATGGGGTTCTTTGTACCATCAATAAAACCACCAAGAAATAGACAAAGAAGAATCAAACCGAGATCTCAAAAAGAAAAAGAATTTCTACCTAGCGACGACATAATTTAAATTGATTTGAATAACAAATACCCAAAGCGAGTAGAATACCAAGTTTGAATTCGAAATCTCAAGCAGACGCATTGGACAAAGCAGGACGGACATTTGCAAATAGGAAGAGGATTACTTGACAGCGAATTTATGCTAATTTACAACCTTGTTTATTACCAACGATACGCCATGCCACGCCACGTAACGCTAAGCAACGATTGTTGGTCGAAGTGATCGGGGCTCATAGTGATGGTGTGTATAATATAGTGGATAGCCAGAAGGGCGCACAGGAAACGTTGGGAAGTGTCTGAAATAATAACGATTCAGAGTCAGCTGAAGTAAGTTGGTTTCGAAATGCGTCTTTTTCTCGTGGTTGAATGAAATGAGTTATTGGATTTCTGGTGCTGTAATTGTCTTTCTTTTCATGCCACACGAAAGAGTTGGTAAGCGAATACTGAATGGTTAAGCGCGATGGTAAAGGAAAGAACAACGTTGTGGTTTCAAAGAATAGATTAATATCCCTCATCGATTATTGCGCCATTTGCACGAATTAGCCAATTTTGTGCAAATAATCCGCAAATATTGTTCCCTCCGGCTGCAATTCTGTAAAAAGTCGCAGGGAAAAGATGGCCGTGTCTATTGATACAGCAGTTTTGGTATAGTTATAGGTCCACGCCAAACAAAGAATTTGTCTCGGAGAAAGGACTCCTAGGTCGGTAGGTATTTGTGTTTCTAGTATAAGAAAACAGGAAGACTGGGTAAAATCGTTTCCAATAGTAGCGAATAAATCAAGTCTATGTCTTTCTTTCACCCGTAACCCATAAATTCCAGCGGGCCTCAGAGTGAAGCGGTGATCCGGTCCCATTGTATAATTTTCTATCTCCCGGTGGTGATGGTAGCTTTTCGTTCACATCCCCTTCTAGGGACAGTCCCTTTATCCTCCCGAAATCTGGAACGGGTGAATGTACCTCTCTTCGATTTCCTTCCTATTCTTAGGAGAAAGATGGACGCTTTGAGAGATTCGAGTGCCGCGTGCAGTAACATGGCCGACTTACGGACTTGGAATGATTTATTAACCCCTCACAAATGAAGCAACGAGTGTGTTCGTTAAGCAAAGGGTCGAAGGGTCGATGTGGTCCAATGGTCCCCTGTCTGATGATGATACGGTCTTGCGTTGCTGCTGGTCGTTTATCGTAGGGATATCTGCCTGCTCACAGGGTGTGTTTGTTGGGTGCACACGTATGTAGTGTTAATTCCCTTTGCCATCACTTTCCCATCGTCGATTCTTTAACGGAATCCTTTTGTAGTTTTATATTTTTCATTGGTCAACAATTGAGACATTACGCCATAATGGCGTGGCAAATACAAACTTGAGCAAGCTGATATTAGCCATTTTTTCCTCGTATTGCGGTAGTTGTGTACTTGGTAAGCGTATGTAGGAAATAAAGCGTATTGTCATAATGTTAAAAATCGAGTAAGTAGTGCTATATAATTTTATGTAGTTCAATATGCTGCAGTAATATTCTTACTCAACGACAAAAATTAATTTACATGAATATTTATCAGAATATTTTACATGCATTATCAGAATATTTTACAAATTTATACCAATTATGATCGAAACACCATTACTCTTCTGAAAAACATCTCTTTTCACCGTTTGTCATGAAAAATACACGAAAAAAGCGTTAATTTCTTCCTAGCCAACTATTCCTATTATGGTGGTATGGTTCCTTTAGTGGTGGAATCGTGTTCCTATAGTGGTGGTAGTCCTTGGAAACCTTGGAAACTACTGAATATATTTTGACCGTAATTTATTTTTGAAGCATATTTCAAACAGAACGGCCAAATTACTAATAGACCAATGCTTTGTCTTGGTCATAGACCAATGCTTTTTGCGGTGATTTATAGCCTTAAGAAAATCATGGCACTCCTGATAAATTATCAAGAAATCCAGCATATCAGTACAACTTGTTTGGAAAACATGAATGTTGGAGCCTTAATATATTACGGAGTGGGAAGGTTTATCTTTCGAACAATCCATAGAAGATCAAAGACCTTTTCATACAAGGACTAATAACGCTATTGAAGTTATTTCTTCGTAGAGCTAGGATTTTATTCCACTATCTCCGCTGTTGGTACTAGCACCACTATTGGAGCACTTACCCTATTACTGTTTTGTTGCGTTTCAAATCAATTTCAAAGAAATAACTATGAAACAATGTCTTATCTTATTATAGCTTTCAGTGTTAGGATCAATTTTTTCCTCTATAAATTTTATAATTTTTATCACTGAGGCCTTTTTCACTGTAAAACTTGGGTCCCAAGCCTTGCGGACGCATGGACTGCACGTGTTGCACTGATTAAAATATACATAAAATACGTGTTAAATTTTGCTACCCTCTTTTTTGCTACTGGAAGGAACTAAATTGAGCGGATACAAAACCATGTCGGTGCTGTTTTGGAGGGTGGAATTAACTTTTATATGTATTGAAAGCAGGACTTGCCGTTATCAAAATTTCAATCTAATGAGATTTTATGCTTTTTATAGCCAAACAAATCATACTTTACTGGCCAGAATGCTCTTCGTTTGCTGAATAGCTTAAGGGTTAAATCAGGTTTAAGCGCATTTACGTAAACAGGTGAAGTTTTAAAGTAGATTCTATTTGCGTGATAAAGATGATAATCGGCAATGCATTTAGCGCATACAACGTTTGTATATATTTGGTGTATTTGTTGAATAGTTAGTCGACCAGTTTGATGAGTGCTTTTAATATGACACGACACATATAATCTAAAAATTCGCTTGCTACCACCTTTAAAGTCTAATATTCTACGTAAACTTGTTTATTTGTTCGTTCATAAGGTCCATTGGACATTATTTGTCCACATGAACTCGAATTTATTAACCATGCAACGAAACTTAACAACGCAGAGAGTCACGAAACTCGTTGAATACGACGCTCATTGCATTGAATGTTTGTGATCAACCGAAATTTATGTTTTTTTGTGTACAATTATCTGTGAAGATTAATATTGTTGTCTGTTGATCAAGAATAAGATTATCTAATGTTTTGGTATAAGAGACGCGACACAGCGCCACAGAGGCTCTATAGGCAGATCTTGTAACCTCCACGGTATTTTTAACACTTATAAGTTACACTTGAAAATAGAATCGACAGCTTCGTCGGGGTCGTTATTAAACACAATGAAATATATATGAAACTAATGTGGAAAATGAGTATAAATGAAACTAATTTGGATTATTGAATCTCTAGCAACGTTACGACTTATTAATCAAACCAACTACCACAGCACATGGGCCAATTGCTATAAAAGCACTCATTTAGCATTTGGTCAAAATTAACACATTTACTTGAATAAAACATTTTAAACATATTTTGTGATAAAAAGTTAAACTACAGTGATTGCTTGAATGAATGCAGCTGGAGTGTCTTTGCAAATAGAAATTTTTAGCAGTAAATAAATATAATAATAATACATGGAACATTGTCATCATCAAATCCAGCGCACCTTACTTATCCCATAATTTTCGCTATTGTGCCACTATTGGCTAATCTATTCTTCTCAAATGTCCCTTTTGATTTTTTAATAAACTGTCTCAAGTTCTTTAAAAAAGCAACAATTATGACAACTGCAAAGATTCAGTGGCGGATTTAACAGTTTACGGACTGAGCGGCCGCACGGGCCCCGAAACTCCATGGGCCAAGTTCATCAAATTTATGCTTAAAGAATTGTTCTATAGTATTCATCAACATTCCTTAATGACCTGCAAGTAACAAGTTGCAATGGGGTTAGTCTTACAATATGGGTGATTTTACTGTATCCTATACAAATTAATGCTAAAACCCATAACAAAATAATGAAAGGGTGGTATGTGGTCACAGTGGAAGAGTAACGAGGCAAAAAAAGGTTTTAAAGTACGTATATTGGAATTAAACATGTATTTGTACCAAAACAACAAGGTTTTGGAAAAAATCAATTCTGAGACTGAACGAATGCTTTGAAAAACAAAAACAGTTTCATCTATCTGACGAGATATTACCACACTTTTGAAAATGCTACTAGCTGTTCCAAATGATTATTGTAATTTGTTTTAAGTAATTTGTCTTAAAAGGGTAAATGTTATGGCATATTTTTTTAAGATTGTATACGTTTAATATGAATTATTAGACAAATTTTATAAAATAAAACTAAAATAAGTCCGCAAGAAAGTGTTTGATGAAAAAAAATTAATTGGTATGGTCATTTAATTTTATATTTTTTACGAAATTTTAAAATTTTTTACGGTATTGCATAGGGTCCCCGTTCATTTTCCCGCTTAAGGCTCCCATAAATTTAAACCCGCCTTTCTATGAATTATCAAGCAGTGTGTGGTGATCTACATGGAAATAATGAACAATGATCATCAGGCTACAGTACACAAAGTATGTATGATTTAGATATTTATGTCCATAAACTCTGTCTAGGATATAAAGGTCTGCCTGAAGGTTCTAAAGCAATCTATGAACTTAATATTAGTTTTAGGTTAAAACATGCATTATGACCCAAATATTGTAGGTATTCTGCAATACAATCAACAGCATAACAAACTTTGAACATAAGTTTAGCAAACACCACAGAAATTGTAAATTTAGCAAAACAAACTACCAAGCCAACATTTAAGGCCTTCATTACTGCATTCCCAGTCTTTTTCGTTTTCTAATCATAGTTCTTGATAGTTTTCCATAAGCGGTGCATATTACCCCAGAAACCATTTCCCTTACTCAGCAGCATAGAATCATATCAACATATAACGCAGTTCTTTTTTTTTTGTAAAAAATTGTGATAAACAGCATAAAAGGCAAAATTGGCGTTTGGTGAAAATGTGAAAATAAGTAAAGGTAAGGTTTTCAATAATATCTATGTATTTACCTTTCTTTTGGTTGTGGTTGTGAGCAAATTTATGAATTCATTATTTGCTAAATAACTTGACGAACGAACAAGAAGTAACTTCTTTTTCTTGGCACAACGACCGTCTTTGGTCATGCCTGTCCCATATTGGGTTTATGAGACTTTTTCTCTTTGTGTACGTGGATAGTCACTCCTCTCGTCCAGGGGAGTGCTCGGTCTCGGTTGAGTTTCGAACCCACGCCGTCAAGGTGGTCAGCCACGTTGGGTCATGGGCCGATTTTCTAACCGGCGCTACCGCTCGGCAGCTGCGAACCCCCTAATGAGTAACTTAACTGACACTAATAGATTGTGAAACGTCTCAACTTTTTGAAGCTTATTAAAATAAGCCTTATGATTGGGGCGATCCAGCTCCCCTACATGTTCGTTTTGTTCCTGTGTCGACACCCTAGAGCACAAACTTGCTCTGTGTCCACGAGTCGCTCCGGCCTTGGACCTGCTGCAGCAGCGACTGAGAGGAGAAGCAATAGGGTGCCCGTCTTCTTTCACGACTTACGTTTTCCTGTACTAAGCGGACTTAGCCTGCCAAAACGGATCCATGTTCTACGTTTGTTCTCCAACTATGCAATCCACATAATTGGAAACAATGATGCTGTGATTGACATAAACGTCCTTACTTGTTACTTGCAAAGTGTTGTTTATTAAGTGTTTATTTAAAAACTATTTGTAAACTGACGTAATAAACACTATTTTATGAAAATAAAAAATTATCCAGCATCACGTATAATAATCTTTTACCTGACACAATATGCAACACGGTTCTCGCTACATGATTTGATGCATTTGATGCACTTGTTCCATTAAAAAAAAGTTCAAAAATGAGTGATCACGATAATGACAAGAAATCAAATCAATCCAAGGCCAGTGTCAAGGTCATTCCTCTAGAAGGGGTAATACCAGATCCTCATTTAAACATTCAGGTTAGGAAAGTAGTGCCGAGTCTCTCGGAAGGCTCGTTGGCCGTACATTATTTTTACTGTTATATTTATTTTCATTATTATTATGACGATAATTGTTATATTCTTCCTTTCACCGTTCGCTTGGGTCTTTGTAACTAACACAGCGTGCAGCTGTGTATATGTGTATATTGCCGTTTTTTATTGTGTGTGGCTGTGAGCGTGTAGTTTTGCAATCCAATGTAGTAAGTATGATAGTTTTGACTACAGTTCATTGGGTCGTCGTTCGTGTAGTCTATTGGGGAAAAGGTTGTCCTAGTGACCGCCTTCTCGAAAACAGCATCGATTGCTTGAAGAGACAAAGAAGGCCATGGGTGATAACACTTGTACTCAATTGAGCCCAATCTGGTTCAATCTTTCAATTTGTGAGTCTGCTGTCCGTTGTGTTTGATTTTGATTCAGACTTTCGTTGGCGATCAACTGAGCCAATGGTCGAGGTGGGCAATTCATGCAAGATTGAGTGGGCAGTGCAGAGCAAAAATAAACAGCAACCGTGAAACGATTCCTAGTCGATGACCTCGGCGCGTCCAACAGTGCATTCGTCATGCGTGCATCACAATGGAGTGCATTTATTCGTAGCGTTGTCTGGCACAAATTTATCAACCCCCAGTCCAGCCCATCCATGACCACCAACCACAAAGAGACAAACGTCCAAGCTAAAATATGCATCTTTGAAGCTGTCCCAGAATGTCAGTGTTTGTTGGATAACAGAAGGCAAGACTTCTACTTGAACCGTGTTTAAATAATGTATGATATCATCTACCATAAATAATAGCAGCAATGACGTTCAACGTGGCATTTGGCACGCATGCAAACATTCCATTTCATTTCATGCCATCCAAAACCCGAAGGAGTGGAACATCGAGTAAAATTGAAGAAGCAAAACTCCAGACTCAGCTTGGAATTCGAACTGATGTCCCCATTGTCGCTCGGAGTAAAAATATTGTACACAAGAGGTGAGCAACCTTAATTCCACGGATAAAGGTGGTTCTCTTTGGCCGATGAATTATATATTGTTACGTGAACTTTAATATGCTGCATATTTTAGACATAAATCGTCTAAAATTACAGATAAGTTAATATGCATTTTCATCAAACCAGAGAATTGGAAAAAATGAATGTATCTCAAAAGCCGCCTGCGTGATTTGGTTTAAAGTTTCTCATCCCTGATGGTCGTAACGGAAGATAGAAGTTCGCATGAACGACATGATAGAGGACTGGCAGCAGAAGCACGTAGATGCGAGTGCTTCGTGTTCGAGAGCAAAACTCAGCAAATTCTATTGTTTCATGCAACATTATAAGGGATGGTTTAGGATGTTTTAACGGGATATATGGCATTTGAAACGAAACCGAGGAACAACATTTGAAAAAAAAAACGTAAATATTCAAATGATCTAAGGAATTTCGCAGACGACGTACAAAAAAGGGTTGTACATAGCTAGGATGAGGTAGTGGCCTAGTTATGAGATAATTTATTTTTGTCATTTGCTTTAAAGGTGGGACGATGTAGACAGTTCCCGAAATACGGTCAGTGGTGGCAATTAGCACAAAAACATACACAGTGTGCAAATGGGGAAGTGTCATTGTCAACATGTGTTGCAAATACAACGACTATTTGGTGTACACGTAAATGTTTATATTTTGTTATATTTAGGGACTAATTTGATAATCTGTGAAACAAGTGTGTAAATGGTTTTTGCCACGAGTTCTACCAACAACTTGTTGTTAGATTTGTTGTAACAACTAAAATCTTTTTTAAGAAACATTAACAACAATATCTTTTTTCTTTAATTTAAATATTAATTAATAAATAGCAAGGAGCCATAGCACAGGATTGGATTGGTATGAAAGCTTGAGTCGATGTCCACCTGCGCCCACTTTTAATTTTTACCGATAACTTCTGTAAGTTAAAGTTACACAAAACGCCAAAGTAGTGAATTGCATCTGCAAAACAAAGTAAATTAAAGTGGGGTTTAATTTATCCTGATGAATTGAATTAAGGCATGAAAAGAAAATTAATTATTTTAAAATACTCGAAATAAACTTATCTTAAATTACGCATTTACATTAGGTTTTATTGAAAGCGCTAAAAGCCTACTGGCCGAAGCCCCTAAGAACTAGAAACAAGGAACTCGAGCACCGTCGGAAAATGATTTCTACCTTCGCTTCATTACTATCTTCCTTTCCGGACGCTGCTCAGGTTTGCCTGAAGGACATCGTTCGGTGGAACCAGTACGGCGAAAGGCGAAGTAGAGGACATAATCGAAGGTAGAAGCCGAGAAACCGTCGCTGAGTCAGTCGAAGCCAGTGTGTGATCATCATTTTTATCGCCGAAATGGGCAATTCTCGACTCTTTCACACTCAATAAAACAGACACTCTCCAGCGATTCGGGTTCAGAGTTCTTGTGTGCGGTGGTGCCATAAGACGCTTGTATGAGTCGGTCAAGCATCAGTTGGCAACGAACACCACTATTGCGCACAAGCGGTTGAGTACGATTGTGTTCGGAGCTGGTTTTGGCGTTCTCTTTTCGATGCATGCTTCCTGTACTTTTCAGTTGTCCCTGTCGAGCAAAGCAACACCATCCTCCAGTCAGAAGCTGGGACGAGAGCTTCGGAATCTCACTTCCAAATGAAAACTTCCTGTGATTTTATGTCCTATTCTAACTCACATAAAAGTGTCGTAAAAACCCGGCGTCGGCATTCAGAGGGAGAAAATTGTGGGTTTGTGTGACTCCGTTTGCTTGCCCGAGCCATTCTAAGGCTTAAAGCAATAATAATAATAACAATCGCTATAACTATCCTATTTATGCTTACATAAATGGAGCTATAAATGCCATCCAAACGAGTAGCCTTCCGTACTGTCTATCTCATTCGAATCCACTGGTTCCTACCGTGCGTTCGTTCTGGAAGAACAAGTGCCGATATACAGGAATGTCGATTTTCGCGCTCTGGCAGACCTTCGTTTAGGCAGACACTGAGGGGTAGGCAAATTGTTCCGCTACAACACATTTTGCAAGTCGTTGATCCTATGCTGTTTTCTCACTCGCTCGGACGACTTGGATGGTAACTGTTGGTTCCTTTTCAGCGTTGGGGAAATCGTTTATATAATTTTCATAACAAGATTATACCTATAAATAGACATTTTACGCGCGCATACTCTCTTCTCACTGTTCGAAAACGTGTACAGCTCGCAAACGCAGATCGTTTGCCTATGACCAGTGCATCTTCTTCTGAACCGAGAGGTTTCGTGGAGCCATCTCTCTCTCTGCCATCTCTCTCTCTTTCTCTCTCTCTCTCACTAACCTTTGCTTTCTCTTTCTCTCTTACCGCAAACAGGGCTGGGCACGACGGCATTTATTCGTAGAATAAATTACAGTGTTTACAATCATGGCTGCCTATTAAACGGACAGAAAATGGGCGGGCCATACATGGCATAACTCGAAGGTTTCACGCAGAGAGACAGAAACGTCACTATAGGCAGCTGACATTTGAGTAAGCGCGAGAAAAATAAAATCAAACACTCTTATGCTGTACGTTTCACAGATGGGCAATTTCGGGAACAGAAACGAGATGGATTGCTTTGGTGCGTGTTCCTTGAGGTACATCCGTTTCTGAAGGGATGCGCAGTTAGTCGCTCAGTGGCGATGGGAAAAAATGAGGCTGCGAACGGAAAATAAAAATTCTTTTGCCGACAGCGACGGAACTTCGAATAGCTTGATGGCGGGATAAAAATCCTTGCAGGATGCCGATTTTTTTTTGCACTTCACCATAGAATAATGATGTCGACAATGTCGTTTCGCAAGAGTTCTTAGAAAGGCACAATGATGAATATTAACGTGCACAACTATGTTTTTGCCAGGTTCAGAAGCTTTTCGCGATTCGCCTCTACCTTCTTTGTACCGGGGCAAATGTGTTTGCAGCCAAAACGAGAAGTGTATTAAAAATACACACGAAAAACTGAGCTCAACTGTTGAACCTGAAAGTGGAACTGTAATGTGCACTTTAAATGTAAATTGCATTCTACCCTTTTTGTGATTGCTTCGACCAAATGGAATTCTTTGCGTTGCTTGCTGATAAATGTAGAAATTTAGTTAATAAGAATTGTAGCACTCAATAAACTCATATTTAAGTTTTCACAATACAATTGTTGTAGATCAACGGTTTCTATCATTGCTCTTTATTGAAACTATTGTATAGAATCGTTTCTCTATTTGAATCTCAATTCGTACTGTTTTCTTGAAACAAATATGAATGTTGACATTGGCATTGTCTTGCCATGTCTGTAAAATATGAAATATATGTACTACGTAAAAGACAGAGTAGAGTTTAACAGTTTATCAGCTGTAATTCCAAACAAATTCCATAAAATGTCCAACAATTATAATTATGACCCGGAAATAAAAACTTTTAGAACCACACAGAGTATTTTATTAGAAAAACAGAAGTGACTCTCAAAAGCCTCTCTAGGTATGTCGATTTTTGTGGAATTTCGAACACATAAAGAATTCAAATTTGAAGTTCACTTCAAGGTAGCGATATTCTCCTGACGAATGCGTCATGTTCAGTTTTTTGTGTTTTTTTGGCTTTTGTTCATTTCGCTTGGTTTAGGAAAAAGAAAAACTTCTGCCTTCCACTTTCGCGCCCTGTTCGTGGGCTGGGCTGTTTTGGAGCCAAAGTCGATAGTTCTGTCACCGGTACCTAATGCATGCGTGTTCCCTTCAGCCGCGAGCGTTTAGATTTACGTTCCGCGGCCTAAGTTATGAGAGACCCGATCGTGATAGGCAAACCGTTGCCTAGTAATGGATTGTGGTGTTGTTTATGGTAAAGCGGAGCGAGCACACACCGCCATGGCGGCTTTGCTGCGGGATGCCGTGACATCGACTGTGAGCGAAAGAAGCTTCATTATCAAACTTAAACTCCGTTGTTTTCATAAAAAAGAATTCCTGTCGCCCGCTGGCCTACCCACCTGGTTTTGCCATCAGTATAAGTGGGGACACGCTGGTTGGCGAGAAGATTTAAATATGGCTTTTTGACTCAAGCTCTGTCTAAAGGCTAGTCCGCTGAGGAGGATTGAGAAAGGCGAGTCGAATTAAATGTTCCCTACAGAAACCAGATACATATTGTTGATTTATTTCGACAGCCATCCGGCGATTCAGGTATTCGATAAAAAAAACACGTGTGGAAGAGCCTTCGGTTTCGAGGTTTACCGTGGGGTCCGATGGCTTAAAAATATTATGTGTACATTTATTAGAAGCTGTTTCTGCAGCTTCGGCGTTTACCGGTTTTAAGAAGCGCGTTGGAGTTCTCGCAGTTTGAGATTTGTCGGAATGGTCGTTTTGCCGTTGATATGAGGCAGTATCTTGTTTTCCGCTTCACAAGCGGGGTGCTATTTACCCCCTAGAGAGTTTTATTTTATGGTTCAATTTCATTGTAAGTTTCTCTCTCAGCTTGTATACTTGTTTACCTTCAAAGCATTTATTTAAATGTATAGGAAAATATTTCTGAAACGTCTTGATACATGACTCTATTCAGCGTATTTGCTGTGAGCACCTTTGTACGAGACTAAGAGAAACGGTTTAAAGTACAACAAAAGTTTTTAAGCCTGAATTATACAGTTTCTTCTCCATATGTATAAAAAAAAGTTTATAGTCTAAAGTTTATTGAACACATACTTTGAAAAACCTCTATCATCTTAGCTTAAAACATCTTAAGTATAACTTTACAAACTTAAGCGATTTTGTTAAATTTCAATCTTAAGTGCATATTTAATGAAACAATTGAGCGAACTTTCTTCATTTTTAAATAGTGAGACATTAAAGTTGTCAGCACAAAATCATAGCGGTAAACACATTTTGAAACTACTCACGCTGGTCCAAATGACAAATACACTTCATTCAGAGAAAGGGTGAGAAAGTAGCGGCAACCATTGACATAAATATGCACATAAAATTCATATAAAAATTAGGCAATGAATTATCGTTTGTTTCTGATTAGCAG
The DNA here is from genome assembly GCA_000441895.2 of Anopheles sinensis. Lineage (NCBI taxonomy): Eukaryota > Metazoa > Arthropoda > Insecta > Diptera > Culicidae > Anopheles > Anopheles sinensis. Next base: position 388,411 of record KE525233.1, on the reverse strand, counting down.
CCAATTTGATCGTGCGATTTTTGCCCCAGGTCTTAACCATGTAGGCCTTCAGCTACACAGAGGCAATCGTATGTTTTTTTACTGCGCTGTTCTTGTCAACATTGTATAGATGGAATGAAAATGATACACCTTGCGTACGCTGTAATGTGTAACGAAGTAGGCTAGGGGTGTTATAGCATTCATGCGGTAGCCACTGGTGTAGGGAACAAAAAGCAAAACGTGTTAAAATCACCATAAAATGCGACAAGGTCCAGTTTATGGGCACCTTAAATCTGTGTAATTGGTTTCCAGTGCTTGTCCCAGTGATTCAGTTCTGGACTTTGGTAAGCGCGTTCGTTCTTTTGAACTATGCTGTCGTGCTTCGAATGCTATAAATCATATCACCCAAGTACGTAGGTGGGACATGCTGTCCGGGCTATTCCACCAAATAGCACAGTGGCACCGTTTGGCAACAATTTGGGCCATTGGTGAAGAGCTCCAGCAGGAAGAGATACACTTACTAAAGCCAATTACACCACAGACGTTGACACATTTAACTCAAACTCCGAAAAAGCAACAGTATAGTAAGTATAAACTATTCTGTTTGTGTGCTGTTATACGATCAGAATGTCAGAATGTGAATGTGAACTGTGAGGAAAATGGAACTTTTATTGTGCTCTGTTATTTTCTTTACGTGTTAATGGGTTACTAAAAATATGTTGGAATATTTTCGAATTGTTTCATTAAAATATTGTGTAGTGGTTAATACTAAGAGGTATGACCTACTGAAAGCGAGCTCTACTCAGTGTAATGCAATAACAAAATATGATAAAGTGAATGTATCGTCAAGTTAAACAACTGTTTCTTAGATTACATACAGCTTTCAGATAAACTTTTCCCATAAAAACTTTGTACAACATCCGCATTTCTTCGAATTCATTACGCAAAACATTTCAAGGGCTCCATCTAGCACAGTCCTTTGCAGGACATTATTCATAAATTGGAAATTAAATTGGGGTTACAGTTTATTTATGCGCACAGTTTAATGGCGTCACACTGTTATAAATCTACACCCCATCGAGAAGAGTGGAGAATCCGGTGATACAGTGTTATGCGGTAGGCAAGTTTCAACTGAATTGACGTTTGCTTAAGGGGCAATGCTGCCTGAAGTAATTCTTTTTTATGGTGCAGAAGTAGAACGAATTCATGCAACACATCGCTTGCAATACGCAGTTATTTGCATAGCGATTCCAATAACCCGCGAAAAAACCAATCGAAAACTTTTTTATATTGCCCTTTCTTGCTCCTTAAGTGGCTAGACAAAACTCCAAGTTTTCTAGCGGGGAAAAACGATAATATTCACGACAATAGCCTTTTGTTCATGCTGCAAGTGACAAAGTAAGCAGAGTGAAAGAGTATTTCTGCATTGAAAAGAAATTGGTAAAGCAATGTCTAACACGGGTGGTACACCTGCTGACGCAAGAGATTTATTGATATAAACAACAGGAAATCGACTTTTCCTGTATTACACCATTGTTAGCAAATATGTTTAGTTTTGCTACTGAAATGCTTCCGATATACGGTTTATAAATTATTGATCTTCGGAGCTGTAGCAAGATGTAATCTCACAGTTTTTATGCACTATGCTTAAAACACCCTCACTTGGTTTCGGATTTGTCTTCCGGTTGTTTACGATTAACATAATTATCAAGCCAATAAGTTGAGATTTGCATTGGGTTTTATGAAACAAACATGATCTATTTGTTCAACATTATCAAAGTATTTTTATGTATATTAACTACTAATTTAATAATACTTTTTCCATGACAATTGAACTACGTATAGACATATAGTTTCGATAGCGAAATTTTTCATGAAAAATGGAATAAAATCTCTAAGCTTAATGTTACGGTCCAAAAGTGGTGTAAAAAACAATTGAACAAAAAATCCCAGATAGCATTCAGATTTTAACGGCTACTTTGGCGTGGAAATAAAGTCAATAAACGTCACCATTTATGTGTCGGGTTGAATCAAAGAGCCGTGCAGGCGGTACAAATCAAAATTCAAGTCCAACGAGGAGCAATAAAAATAATGACTCATAAAGCAGCCCATAGCTGAGTTTTAAAAAAAAACACTCAAACACTTGACGGTAGCACCGGAAGAACATTGACCATAGTCCGTTCCGAAGACCTGTGAAAATATAACCTCTTTTCACAGCGGAAGGGCAAAATTCGTCAAAATTGAAAAAAACTAAAGTGGGTTCTATAGACACCGAGCTCACAGCTTTTAACAGGCACATACACAGTCATTCTGGTAAATAAAAGCAATGGCTACAACAAAATGTCCATGCCAATAAAAAATGTAACAAATACAGAGTAATAAAACAGTCCGAAAATTGTATATTATTATCAATTATATTGACTTTTATTGACCTTAAAATTAACATAAAAAGCAAACGAAATGCGCAAGAGAATGGTCTGTTGAATTGCTGTGTGTAAGTAGACGGACTGTGAGGGGAACAGCATGATGGAACCGTAAGCAGAGCCCATCCGGGTCGTTTTTCCGTTTCACTCTAACGTTGCAAGAGTATACGCAAAGACACAAAATGAATGCCACGTTTCTCGTGCGCCTGTCGACATGCTTCTCTTGCCTTCTCGACAAATACCCACGAGTCATAAGATAAGCGTGTGCATGAACGTTTGAACGATTCTGTTTCGCTTGGTTATGTATAAGTTTTTCATGTTGTGAGGACGTGTGTCTCTCAGATAGAAATAAAGTTGCGAAACAAAACAATAACAATCCTAACTGCTCGTTGCACTACCGAGTTCAACAGCCTTTGTGAATGAAAATGGCATTGTTTTATAGACTGTCGTCTCTATTTTAAAAATAATCAACATATTACAGAAGCCTCTTCTGTAAACAATTTTTCAATTCTTTGGTTTATAAAGGTTAGTTTGTTCACAGATATAAAGAAAAGAGTTTTATTCGTTTTCTTACCTTTTGGAGTCGTTATAAGATTTTAATTTGTTTTATTTTTTCGTGACAGGGTATGTTAGCACATGCCACGGCAAAATACCGTGAGAGGTATCATTAGACCCTGAATTCAAATCTCAATTATGTTGTTTAATAGTTTCCAAGTGCAACCAAGACGGCTATTCAACTTTTTATGTTTGCAAAACAACGTAGTTATTTTCTTCTCCAATTTTCAACTCTTGTCGAAAATTTCAGTCCCTAGGTGCCTTGGACAAACCGATTTCAGTGTGTGTTTGATTAATTTTTTTCGATTTTTTAACTATCTAACTGCTTAACATTTCATTCTTAAAGTTTGACGGAATCCAAATATTTTGTACGATGGCAAAAAATGCCTTTTGATACTTATGGATTGGGTAAGTGTATTTTTGTTTGTCAAAAGGAATTTCTGAAATTTTCTTTAATAAATTCTCGGGTCAAGATTCTATACAGCGTGAATTACACTTGCGCGATGTAATAACGATAATCGATCATAAAAAAGAAAGAAATGGACCCATAATTTAGCATAAGACCAACATCCATATACTTACCATCAATTCAATATAGACACACGAGACACCATAGAAAAGGTTTATTGGGCGCTTGAAGGTGTCCAGGTGATTTTCGTTCGATTCCGCTAATCGACTATAGTTTATCTCCATAACAAAATTGTAAATAATTGTGCAATTTAAAATTGACTTTCATGATCGCGTAACCGTTGCTGGCTGTAATCAAATTGCACTCCCTTGACGGTCCACTGCACGGTCCACTCTTATCGATGTTGATAATCGGCAGTAGGCTTCTCAGCAATTGCAAGTCATAACCACTCCGGGATCTTTCGATTCAACACTGTATGGTCCTAACTGTTGCGAACAGAAGAACAGAATCCATCACAACACTTAAATTTCACGACACAACACTAAACGGTGGCAACGAAGCTCATCAAGATCACAAGCTTATTGTCTCAAAGAACATTTTAAGATTCTTATCATGTGCAAAATTCTTGAACTACAGTCGTTAGAGCCGTCGTTGCAAGTTTTGGCAGATTCGTTTGAAATAGCTTTTACGCGTGTTTTCTGCGAGCCTTTCTGCGTAAGAATTCTTCAGTAACTAGAAGGAAACCAGCAGACAAAACGATAGATCTGTTGAAAATGTTGTGCTTATAATGTTTAAATGTGTTGACCAGCGAGCGGCACTGAACAAAGACGGATTGGGAAAATATTTTGCCATGTTTTTTGTTTCCATCTGCAAACCAACACTGCTGGTTTGAGCGGGTACCCTGGGTTTCATTCGTTTCAGCATTAGGGACCGCATAAAAAAGGACCTCAAACAAAATATTATTAAAAAAAAACATTACTATCCCTCTTAAAAAGGGATTCTAAATCATAGGAAAAGCCTTCAGAAGCCCGCATGGCAAAGGTCCTAACCCTTCGGATTTTGAAGGCTTCCTAATATACACATGTGTTCGCACGGTGAACCCCACGGGTGGGTCACAGGATTTTTGCTATATCTTGTTTGAATGCTTTAAAATGCGATTCGTGCTTCTTCGTGATATTCAAAAGTATGAGTAGAAAACCAGTAGGACAATGCACCAAAGGACCATAAATCCAAGGGTAAGTAGAGGTAAGCGGTATGAAGCATAGAAATGAAAGATATTCCCTTCTCGAACATTGAAAAAAGACAGAGGACAGCGGGAGTTGATGAAATTTAAAAAAAAAACCTTCAACCTCCTTGAAACCCTTGCCTTTGGTCATGCTGCGGAAGCGAACAGGGAGGCCCATTGGGTGTCCTTGAAACAGGAATGTTAAAAGTGTGATCAACTGCCATATAGACCTTTTCTTGATGAGCAAAGAAGTTACGTAACATATTTCCTTGAACGATCTTAACGGTAAAACATTGACCTTGTGTCATTACGATCACATAAATTGGTTTTCACCAGATCATTTACTTTACTTCACCTGCTTCTCTTCAGGCACAACCTGTAATTACCAATAGTTTTTCTTTTGATTCGATATAAATTATCAGAGAATAATTAGAATCTAGATTGATTCACCACTATTCAGCCATGATCATGTCATAAACTTGCTATTTGGCCTATATAACATCAGGATAACCTGAAAAATAATTAGCCACTCACAGTTTGATATAGCTTGAATCTTCAAACTAGACTGTTGCTAAAATTTATCGCTATTTACTAGATTTTAACGAAAATTCTATCATCATTTAATCAAGTTAAGGTAAATATTGCTCAAGCATCAGTATTTGTATTTGGTATTGTAAAATATTTAAAAATGTACTTACCACAATTGGCAGCTAATTTAAATGACTACTTTTCTGCAAAAATAATTAATCCATGATCGTGTATTGAAGGCACGCATTGTACCCCATCGCTGTAGATGAGTAATCCAGTAATAGCGAAGTAATCCTGAAATACACAAATGCATGAACACATAAGCTTTTCTCATTTATACAATACAAAACAATACAAGGAACATTGATATGAGTTCTCGAAATGATCGAAATGTGTTTATTATTGAAATTTGTAATTATTCCAAATGCAGCTACAAAAATGTAGACCAGACATAGTAAACATACATGAAAACAATAATAAAATTAAATCCAACGTTTAAACGCAGTTGAAAATAGTGACAATAATTTCGAAATGAATATTGAATAAGAAAATATTAGACTCTAACGTTGCTGTATATAACCAAGACAGAAATTTCACTGCTTGTGAACATCAATACCCAAAGGGTTGACTAAACATTAATTTCGAAATGGCTCTCAAATGGCTCGTTAATTCCCACCCCGATGAAACGTATCGTGCATTACGCCTGTACGATGTTTATTGCTTTTGTCCCTTTTTGGTTCAGGTTAAGGTGTAATACAACAAGATGCTACAGAAATGCATATGGGGTTTTTATACGCTTGTCGGTCAAAAAAAAATCAATGATTCAATACTTTTTGAAAAGTATCTACCGTTTAATCTACGTAGTTTAAGAGAACTATGTCAGAGCGTGTATATTGTATTCATTCCAAGAAAACAAAAACTGCTTTTGGCTTAGCTACAGCCATTTGTCGATTGATATAACAACTTGGTTTTCGTTATGTGAAAATAAATGTTTGCATCATGCCACACAGAGGTGAGAAAAACACCAAAATCTGTGTGTCACTACAACAATCAGAATCATAAGACTAGGTATGGGCGGAAGAAAATCCTATTTACGATAATTTAATGAAGAATATGAACCTTTCGCACAAGGCTTTCTTGCATGAACGTTTCAGATGTGTGTTTCAAAAGGGTGTGTCCAGTACGAATATGATAGCGTTCGGAAAAGGGACCACTCGCCTGAAATGGAGCTCTCGAAATGATTGTCCATCAGTCCGTTCAGGATTCAGTTTCGCCATCGGCTGACTATGGCTGGCTACCATGGTGTTTCCTTTAATCCCTTCTGTGAATCTATGTGGATTTGCTGCCGTACTGGAACCCCAGGGCAAACTTTGCCGGCAGCACAGTGGCGAGTTCGAAAATCCGCTGTGCCATTTTAATCCACGGGTGGGCGGCTTTGATCTATGCTGATGATCTACCGCTTTTAATGGCATGAACTTTAATATGTTTGTATAACTTTTCATTAAATCCGTTCGTAAATCCCCGTCGCCTGGGACGATTCAGTGGTGAAAAACAAGCTAAGAGACAGTAGCATAGCAAATGAACGGGTGTCTGCCATCGTATTGCTAACATCCAGCGTACGAGTATGTACCCTTAGGGCTGCCGTTGCTTTTCTAAAGGGACACTAAATGACCAAAAGGATCACGCGAATATGAAACTAACTCACTCTCATGTCCGGTTTAGGCAGATGCCTTCGAATACACTTGACTTTGAGCAGGAAGCTGTCCACCCTACCATCGGGCTAAAATCGCCTGCTAGCGAGAATATAATACACTGATAATGAGACGTTTTAATGGGCCGTAGATAGAAACGTGTCACTGATATACGATAGCATGGGACAATGCGAGTATGTATCTCTGCAGGACATGCAGGTCGATGGTAATGGCCGCAGTCAGTGCAAAGTAAGAGGTGAATGGAAGGGCTTTTTACAGTATTTTCATTAGTATGATGGCTACTGAGATGGAAAAACAAGGAAGATGGGTGGTTGGATGAATATTAGAAGGTAGCACAAAACTGTTGCATAACCTAAACTGTAGAAATTAAATATCAAGTTAAGTCAATACGATGACAATTTTAACACAAAGATGACTTAAAATTTAAACCAATACTCTAATGTCCATTAGAAATATTACAGAAAATGGTCTTCTTTAAGCGTAAAAATATTCATCAATATCATCAAAAAGGCGAGGGTTTTTGCTAAGCTTTGGATAGAGTTTTAGGTCTAGAGGATTGATGAAAATCAACACACAAGTATCAGATAAGGTGAAAGGATAAATCACGTAAAGTATTTGCAGACTGAGGTTATAATAGTAACACTGAAATGGGCTGTGGGCTTAAGAAGCGTAACCAGTGGCCCTGATGGTGAGCAAAAACACCAATAATCATTAATCACCACAGGGTAAATGGTAAAACTGGTGGTGGAGTTGGCAGCAAAAATAAACAAAACCACCGTCTGATGGTTTGGAAGTGACGAGAAAAGTTGGTCTAAAGCGGAAGGGAGCATGAACGGGAAAGGATAATAACCATGTATTATGCGTTATCTATATTTACGGCTAACAAACGCCAATGCCGATTTTAATTCATTCTCCAACGCCATTTGCCTCAATTTGGGGCTGATCCTCCCTTGTGGCTACGAATGATAATCGATGGACGGAGGGAGACTCATTGGGGATAGCAATTGTGTGGGGGCTTTGTCATATTCCTGATTAAATGTTTAAATTCATACTCCCAACAACGCGTTATAGAATTCATGAAATTATTTCAAAACAGTTTTTCTGTTCTTCGAGATTCCACAAAAGTGCGGTTTGTTTTTTCACATGAAAATGCCTAGTACCATATATTGATATACATCAACCAGATTTTCAAAACCTTTATATTTCAGTTTATGCAACCGTCCTTTATTTCCAAATGAAATGATTTGTATTTTATTTGAAACTGTCCTGAGGGAAAATGCGTAATCGTAACGTTTTTGTTTTTATTGTAACTGATCAAACGCTGGCCTGAAGGGAATTTGAATTTAAACAATTTGTATCCGCAGCGCTCAGGATGCACATGGAAAAAACGCGTGCTCATGTTATGGTTATTGTTAAATATATATGTCTTTTTTGGCTATAAAATGCGTTGATAGCTTTATTTTTGCACCGCTTATATGTTTTTGAAAAATCGGGGTGCACGTTGGATACCCGAACAACCGATGAGATGGTTAAAGAAACGTAAGTTGCAAGAATTTGGTGTAATTGTTTATGCAATGGTAGAAAACTTAATAGAAAAGTTTCATATAACAAGCAAATGTTTGATGATATTCAAACCTTGGATTTTCTATTTCTCGTCAATTATTTTTTATAAACCTGTTATACTTGCTTTTTCGCTCGTACTCATGATGCATTTTTTCGTGTCAAAAATATGCCGTCGTTTATATTATAAAAGTCGTTTGCCGTCGGGAAAACATCAACGGAAAACAAACTACGGATTTAGAACCAATATGTCGATAGTATAGATAGAGAGAAAATGCTACTAGAATCATAATTTATTTTCATTTACCTGTAAAAAATATCTGTGATATCTTTCATGGCCAAACAGATGACAAACACAATCGATGTGATAAACTATTCTGATATTAACCCAGCTGACAAAATCGTCGTGCGTGTTCTGTCTGATCGACAGTTTTTAACAACAAAACAAGAAAGCATGACGAAGCCAGAAAGCAAAACATATCACTCGCCCACTTATGAGAGTTGGAAGAAAAATTTTTATCATGGTTAGAGTGTGTGCCAACTCATTTAAGCTGTTGTTCGCACTTCAATGAAACTATCAATTGGTTGTATTACTGAATGCATCTCTCATGAGTATAAACTAAGTCAGGAATTATAATGAAGACGCTATTCGTTGCAAAAATTTGTGATTTATCACAAACCAACGGAATTGTGAATAGAGAACGTTCTCAGTTTCTTATACATAATTAACATGGGCCCAGTGCACCATGTGGATAATAAATTTGAATTGTGGATAAATTATAGCGGCCAAAAGCGCTTCAGATTTAGTTTAACCTACACCTGCAGGAAGATCATAAGGACGAGTATTGAAGGCACGTATTTAACCTTGTAAATCCTATCGATAGCTATCGTTTAGCATCAAGACATTCATCAAAGCCTTTCTGCGCTTAGGATTTGCGAAGGATGCTCTATCTAAAATGGACTAAATATCTTCTGGAATCCATTAGGGTTTTTTTGCCTTATCGAAAAAAAACCATTAACATTACTTCCACTAGATTAAACATCCAAACCGTGATCTACAGGATGAAGTGTTTATCGCAAAACACCTTAAGCATAATCGTGGTAGCTGAAATGTTAAAAAACCGAAGAAAAAGCATCTTCAACAATATACGTTAGGCGTATTAAATAATAAAAAAAACACACAAGATTATGCGATGTGACTGCTGTATATGTTAATTGAAGAGTGGTGTAAGTCCGATTCAGATTCAAAAATCTGAATGATTCTTCGGAAATTCGTTTTAGGGATTCATGAATCTTGAAATGAGAGATTAATGGATCCCAAAGATTTTTAGTCGCATGACCCATGGCAAGGAAAGAATCGTGAGGATTCTTGAAAAATTCATGATGATTCGTTATGGATTCGAAAGATTCATTAATGTTTTAAGATTTGAATCTGTATGAATCCTAGGTAAAAGTTTCATGTGAATAAATCTCGCCCTAAGATTCATTAGGCATATCACTAGTAGATTGGCTCCACAATGCAGTCTGCCGGATTATTCAGCAAGTAGTATAAACTTATGATACATGTCGCGAAATAGATATGGGAAAAATGATTCTTTAGAAAGATCAGGTGCGGTCCAGCTCGCTCAGTGAGATGAACTGAACGCGTGCCATGATTTTTCCGCTCGTCCCAGGTGCGATTTCATTCTTCATATTGGATTTAACGTTATACGACAAACTGTTTACGGGTTTGCTCGGATTGCACTACATTCATAAAAAAAATCATTCATAGTTATAGCGGTCGATATAATTACCGCCATCTTCTGTTACATATGCTAGCGTTTACATACGAGCATAAGTACGAGTGGTGTGAAGATTTGTCGCACACTTAAATAGTAGGCAAGTTGATCAACCGTACAACGAATCAATACCGCACCGCTGGCACCGTTAGAGACCGCGGCGTACGATGAGCAGGGCTAGGGAGCACCGATCGATCGAACGAAGCACAAATACCATACAATACCGCACCGCACGGTAAGAGACCGCACGAAGAATCAAAACCGCACGCCTAGCGTGCAATTGAGCAGAGCTGAAGAGCACGGTGATCGATCGTACGAAACACCAAAACCTACCGCCAGCGTTCGGAGAATTTTCGGACACTTTCGTGATCAACCGTACAACGAATCAATACTGCACCGCTGGCGTACAGCTATAGCCAGTATAGAAAGAGTCCACTCAAAGAAGAATCTTAACACTGCTGGCGTGTGGAGATTTTTTCTTCACATTCATAGTTGGGACCACAGGCGAGCGAAAGAATCATTTTTGTTCATTTGACTTTGCGGTACCCGTTCGCTCAGTACAGAGATCAGAGCGAATCATACAGTTCTGTTTCATTTTGCCCATGCTTATCGCGAAAAGCTAGAAAGAATTAGGATAATAAAAGAAAATGAATGTTTCACCGAGTTTTTCATGCGTGTTTCTCATTTTTGACACTTTTCCATCCTAAAACAATAATATACAGTTTGAGCTTAGCTCTAGGGAATAAGTTATCAAAAGAATTGCAAGCAAACTACTAGCAAATACATGAGTCAGTATATTACCCTTAAAGGCATTTGAAGAAACGCTAAAGTTGTATTGCAGTAACTATTAATATATGGAACCAAAATTAGCTCGTGCATTTCCCGGAAAAATGGGCGAGATGATACAACATAGTTGGAACCGTACTCGATTCATAAGGTTGTCATCGTCTCGCTTACTGTTTGTTCCGTAAATTCCGGCTGAGTTAGGGCACATTTTTTGATCATCGAAGAAATTTGGAAATATTATTGAAGTGTGAGAGGAGATCCTCGGCTCACGCATTCTGTTCGATTATGGCGTGAAAAACATATTTTGGGTCGTGAGGGATGGTGCGGGAGTTTTCCTATGCGTGCCAGAGACTTCTAGACTCGCGTGACGTTGGTAAATTATGGTGCTCGATCGTGCTTAACGCCATTTGTATCCACAACGACTAGTTTCAGTGAATTTTTGTCCAGCTCTCCCTTTGGCGTTATTTTGCGCTTCTTTTCTGCCTTTCCTGGAGAAACCTAAATTAGTGCAGCGAGCCGGAACCATGGCAGACTCTACGGCCCATTAAAAACAGGCTAACTTTCTTTCGTATTCCTGATGGTGCTGGGTACAATCTGTAAAGAGTGTACGTATTATCTAAATTTAAACCTATCTGGTGTTTGAAGCAAACGAATCGAACAATATGAGCCTTTGAAGAACGCAGCATGCAGTTGGGAATAAAAAGCGTTCCATTCACGATCTGGAACCGTTTCAATCCAGCTTGGAGACAAAGATGGCCTCGATGAGATGAACTGAGAAATAATTTCGTCCTCTTCTTCATCCTCATTCGGGGAACCGGATAGGAAGCCTACTCAAGACGGTTCCTAATTAGTAGTGAGTCTCAATTCTCTCCATTCCAGCACACCAGTCAACCATAGCTTGGGAGGCCCTCTGACGTAGTGTCGTACCAATTTTCCAGTCTGGTTAGCATAGCGATCATTTCTTTAGCTACTTTTGATGCAAGATTCTTCTTGAAAATCACCCACGTTCCTCTTTGGACAGAAATAAACGCCAGAACACAATTCCAGCATTCACCTCAGGAAGGAGGTAGGATGTGCATTGGAAGAAATTAAAATATGACCACAATTAACCTATCTTGTCATGAATTTATTGTATTTAATCTCATATTTATAGGATTGTGAGCAAAGAAAACGAAATCATTAATGAAGCTATAAATAAACAATCTATCTCACATTTGGTATTCCCGACGATCGTTCGGTCCTTTGCAATGGTTAGTTACATTGGACCACTGGCGGACTTGAAAGGATGGTGCTCAAGAGGCTCCTTTTAAACGAACCCGAACCTGAAAGGTACACGGGAAAGGACCACAAGCGCTATAGAGCAATGAATGGATCAGCCATCAACCCGACTCAGTCTAAGTCTCCGGAACGGGGCACAAGCAGTGTAGCATACAAGACACAAGGTCGGCAAAAAGAAAAGTGGTGGAACGAAATTAACTACCTTAATGGAGTCATATACATAAAAATAAATCTAAGCTCGCGAGTCGCGCTGCTGTCCAAGCGGACGACGCTACACAATAGAGTGGATGAGGAGTGTAGTGTTTTTTATCGATCGCCTCATACCTTTATCGTCTGCGGCAAGACGATTTGTCGGCACGACTGGAGTCCAACCAAAGTTGCAGTTTCTGAAGCAAGAAACTAAGAAACTACAATATTCCCACTGCAAGGAAGTGGGAGGTGACGGTCAAATGCCATATTCACAAATTTTAAGCTTTGACCGGCCACAGTCTGAGTGAACTTATGAACAAAACAGCTGCTGGATGATAAAGAAAAAGCACGAAACAATATTTTAAGAGAAATCGACCTAGAAGACATCTTTCTAACCTGCAAAGTTAAGGGTCTATTATTCAATCCTTTGTAACATTATAGTTCCTCGAGGATAGAGAATGCGTCCAATTGAATTTGCATATCAATCTAAATATTTACGGTTATTATGACCAATTCTGGTTTCAACTTTTTCGAGGAAACGAAAAAGCCTAGTAAATGAAGTAAACAAACTTTCGCATATATTGTCTTAATAATCTTACACGTTTACCAAGGTTTTATTCAACATTTAAACCAGTAGGCCAAAATATTTGGACCTTAAAGCCAATCTTAGGGTTTGATTTTCCGGTTTGATTCATGGCAATCTTATCGCTTTTTTGTCAACAATTGGAAAACTTTGGTCGAAAAAATATCAGTAAAACCATTTGATCGCGCTTCTATATTGCATATATTTATTATTATACTTAAAGCGTGGGGTATTTTTGTACCCCAGGAATGTAAGAACATATGGACTCTGAAAAACCAGACATGATTTAGGTGGTTGTATGTGTTTAATGAAGGTCATGTATGAAATGTGTGCTGCCATAAACCAAAAAAAAGCATAACAAAAACACAGGTATGCCAATATTCAGGCAAATAATTGCTAACAAAAAAAACAAGATTCGCTGGTAACAGGTACTTTTTACAATGCTCTGTTTTAAGCAAAATTCTTATCGCATGAAGGTCAGGAAGCTTTTTTATTTCACTGTACAGTGAGTCCGTTTTGTTTTGACCTTGTTGTTTACCAAAGATAAAAAAAGAATACTCATAAATGTCATAATTGCCAATGTCATTACAACAACGGCGGCCCAGACAGGTTTTACCCAAAATGGTTTTTTTTATCTTTTTACATTTTCAAACAGCTGAACAATTTTTTAAACATTGCTTTTTATGTGAAAACGCTATGAGCAAGTCTACAAGTGTACGCACAAGTTATTGTGAAACCTGTAGGAGGAGTTCCAAGGACAATAAGGTGCATTTATCAGAAATTTACATCAAAATTTCGAAATGTCGTTGTCTCTCCGTAAATTGATGTGACTTTTAAGAACTTTGATCATGCCTTAGGTATCTTTTATTCGCAATTGTTGTTTCTATGGCTGTTGATTCATCGATGGCCTGTTTCATCTTCAAACAGCTACGCGGAATGGATCAATAAAGACTATGTGCTTATGGAAGCCGCAATTAAAAATTGATTACGATTAATTGATATTTCAATTGCGTGGTAAAGACATTATGCGTTCTTTCGTTAATTAACATTCTAAAGTAACTGTTACATGTGGTTTGCATGGGCTCGGTTAATAATCACATCCTTGCAAGTGAAATTTCATTTACGATTACGCTTAATCATCAACTAAACGAAATTTTGCGAGCAAAAGAAGATAGCGCGTACATTGGTTGTAGTTGTTAGGGAATTGGTTTCTTAGACGTAATGTATTGCCATCCTTTAATGCTCCTTCAGCCGTAGTCCCCACGATGACGGGTAGAACTGTACGACTATAAAGTTTGCAATGTATTACACCGACAAACAGCGGTGACAGTGGGAACCGTAAAAATGTCAGCCATTTTGACAGACCTGCAAAAGGCCTATGCACTTTACCTTATGGCCAACGAGATATGCTTATTTACTGAAACCCGATGGGGGATATGATGGGCAGGAAAAATCCGTTAATTAACTCCTTTGCAGCCTCGAGCGCTTTCAAGCGATGACACGAAAGAAGATTCACGTTAAACCCAGTGCGTGTCATTTGCGAAATGAACGATTTTTGTCTTCCTTCAGTTGGGACGTTGCTGGATGCCGGTAGCAGTTGCAGGCAAACAAAAGTCTTAAATGGCGTCTCGTAAGCTCGAACTTGCCGGAGCATAAGAAAGGGAAGGCAAAATGTTGGCATCGGCCGGCTGAAACTTGCGAAGGATGCATTGAAATGATTATTCTGGGAATCGTAAATCGTTGGTAAAGAAAACGTTAAAAAAGGTACATGCCAATGTGTCACGAGGATCCTGCCTTTTCGGCGGAAAAGAAGTCCGCAACCATGGATATTACGTCGGAAAAAAGGCTGGTTGGCGTCCCAAGGGCTAATAATAATGGCGGCCAAGACAGATAGAAGGAGAAGTAGAACGTTGAAGAGAGGGGTAGAAAAGTGCAAGTAGAGCAAGTGAGATAGAGTGATTGAATCTTTCAAAGCAAATGGAGCAAGAACAAGCAGCAATCGAAATATGGCTGTCGTTAAAAGAATCGGCACGACTGGTTTGTATAGCTTAACAAATTCCCAAAGATGAAGCCATCGACGCGCATGTTTTTCTTCTTTTCCTGCCAGGGCTTTGTAAATCCGATGGAGAACGTAGTTGCGGAGGAAGTTTTGGAGAGAATTTATGAAAATTTTATTTTACTCTCATCTGCAGGATTTGGCATTTGGCATCTTAGGCCTTGGGGGCCATTAAAGTAATAAATCGTGTAACTTTCTAGGCTTCTTTTTCGCAACCGGTAAGCAATGGCGCCCATTTCAGATCCAAAATATGGAGCAATTCTGTGCGCTGGGCGTCCCTGGGCTAAGATTAACTCCCAAACCTGAATCGGGGGGTCACCGAAGGGCACAACCATATGCAATAGTTAGAGCAAATCCTGCAGTACACTCAAGGCACTTAATACAAGGTTCGAGCAGAAACTTTTGCAAAAGCGAAAAACAAAAATAAAGGGCACGTTATTAAGATGTACATCGGTTACGTGGTTCTACCGTTTACGCTATCAGAGGCATAGTTTGCGTTTGAGTGGGGGTTTTGTAAAAACGTGTGATTTGTTGAAAAGAAACTTTTTGACGTTTAAACCAGAATTGAACGTCATGTGCCACAAAAAACAAAAATTAAATAGAAAAACCGTGTAAAAAGCGCTTAGAGCGAACTTGAATTGAACGGTGTGCTCTGGAAAACTGTTTCACAACTCCCTTGGGCAAGGTTTTGATAAATGTTAATAGTTTTTAGGGGCAAGATGATCGACAAAACATAAATGAAAAAGTTTGTCTATTTGTCGCAAACCTATGGATGCTTGGGTTCTTCGACGCGCCGTATTGTGCGACGTTTTGGCTGAGGATTAAAAAAGGAAGTATTGATTTGTTTTAGGAAATCTCTTTTGTATGACAAGAGTTTTCACTGAAAGTATACAGTTATCCCGTTCTAAATTGTACTGGTTCCAGTACGTTCGTACTGTTCTTTCACTTGCTGATTCTTGCGTGAAAGATTCTTTCTGCTGTGTTGGTGGGTGCTTCGTTTATACATAGCGTGGGTTGTAGGGTTTGCTATTCTTTGTCTTCTTTATTTTTTTGAAACTTTTTTTCTGCTTTTTTACGCTATTGCAGTAGAAATTGGATCGCTTTCCACACCATCAGCCAAAGCTATCTCAAAAGCAAAGAAAACTGTGGTGGTCTATGTTGATCAGCCAAACAGGGACAAGCCACGTAAGCAGGGCGATGAGGCCGGGAGATTGAGAGGATTTATTGACATAATGGCCTGCTATATCTCTTTTTTATGTTTATAAGAAAAAGAAACATTTTAATGGGAAAAGATCCTCGGATCCTGCCCAATGCTCTTGGCATGGCTGTGGTACCCTAGGGAAAAGCGAAAACTTTTCAAACACCCCAACCACGGGCGCAAACACACGAAAACGCCACGTTGTGGAAAGACGCGGTCGGCGATCAATAAGGATAACGACGCTAACGACCAAACGGCAACCTAGAGTTGGGGTTTTCCTTCGGGCCATCGGCGTCTTCGGAACATTTGCTCCGAGTGCGCCATGGCAGGAGGAAGGCCACAAATGCTATCAACTTTCCATGCACGGACTGACAAAAGCACTACGACCCTGAAGTGCCGGTGCGGAAGACTGCGATGGAAAAGGGCGAGAGCAGTGTTACGCGTGGAAAAATAGCACTTTTGCTTAACTTTATTCTCGCAACGTGCCTTGTTCCCGTGGAAAGAGGATTGAAAATTTTCGAGCGAAATACCGCGGATGGCTTCCTTTATTTTCGATTTCCATGAAAACACGCTGCCGCTAAGACTTCCCCTTTACCTCCACAGTCAACCTACGCCAGTCTTTACCCACGGAGACCATCTTTGTAATTATATGCTTAATTGAAGAAAATGAAATCGCCCTGCGAGCCTGAGTAGGTTATCGTTTTTCTTTCAAGGGCTGTAGAGAAACGAATAAGCAAAAAATGAAGGGCTCGAAGGTTTTGAAAATTTGGGTGTGGACATTCCTACAACTTTTCTCACGAAATGTTCATGCAACAGATGCTATACCGGCGAGCAGTTCGAGCAGGTGTTTTTGATGGTACTTTTCGCAAACTTCATTCAAACAAGTTTGTCAAACATACGTAAATATAAGGCTTTTGCCAAAAATGTTATAGGGTTGTGACAAGTCGAAAATTAGATAACAATTGAAAAATCATTATCCAAAAAAAAGATGTTTTGAACATTTTACAAGCACTCCTTCAAAATCTTGTATCGACACACATGATTGTATAAAATACTGAAATTCAAGAATAACATATAGCACACAGATTAATGTAAGAGTCTCATCGTTTCGATATAATTTTTTTTTTCTTGTAAAAATCCAAAGTACAGGCCCAAAACATTTTTTCACCTGAGGATTTTTGAAATAAACTCGCGTTTTCTTTTTTCGAAATGACCTACCAATGGAACCTCATTCTAGCCGGATATTTAGTGTTAATGGCGTGTCACGAGGAATTTTGACGCAACAGAAACATAATGTTTACGACGTAAATGACACCAAGCACGAGCATGAGCCTTTCTCGTTGGGCACATGGAAAGTCGTTACGAAACCCTACCTCCCCATCGATATATCCGATTTTTCATACAGGAGTGTTTCATTATTCTTATAGGAAACGCACAAATTAGTCATATCGAGCTGATTATGGTTGAGGTTGCGATGATATGGTTCATAAATTAAGTCAATATGCAGATAAGAATAATAAATGTCTCAGGACGAAATTACACCTTCGCGATAACAGTGCCGCAAGACTTATGCGCTCAAATTTTTGGTTTTTTGTGATACGGTAGAACTAGAATATGCGTTTCCTGGAAGCTTCTTTTGCGCCATAGAATTGGTCCCGCAATTGCTAGCAGAATAAAGTCCTGTCAATAGAAATTCTTTATTTCGATTCAATTAATTAATAATTCTTTTCTACAAGAATCTGAGGCTGTCACATGTACAAAATCAGTTATGAAAATCAGCCAAACGTCATTACTAATGATTTCAACAATGATACATATCCAAGAATGACACAACATTGATTGCAAGTCCTTTCTTTTGCAATCGATGTTCAACGGACGCAGCAAATAAAGGAAGTATTATGTATAAATAAACATTAACTCCTCACGTAGGAGGCAAAAACCACTCTTATGCTGCTTCGGTTCAATGTTATTATTGCGAAGCTACTTGACAGCATGAGCTTAGTTCTACCCTGCAGCATCTGGCCAGAGATCATCTGATAAATAGTAGATGTCAGCACCAAGGATTATTCGGTTGTGCCTTTTCCCTTCGAAGTAATCGAGATAATGAAAATCATTTTGAAATGGGATCATTTTCAAGTGCTTCCAGATTGTTCTCGATACGTGTCAGAAGACACATACGCGACAATGTTTAGGAAAATGTGTTCCATTATTGCCTATCGTGTCTTGGTATTGAGATATACCCGATTTTTTGATTGTTTTAAGGTTACGTTCAATATTCATTTGCTTTTCTTGAGCGTTTAAGTTTGAATGAATAAAGAGACTCGTAAAGGCGCATTTAATGGGACAGTATAAACGATTATATGGACTAAACAAGCCAAACAAGCACGGAATTGTTTGCTACTGGTCGTTTATATTTTCTAATGTGCTACGAAATAGATTCTCACTGCTTATCTTTTGAGTGGCTTTTCACATAAAAACAGCTGGAGATTGTAGTGCGGCGTCTTTTTAAAAGTTTAATATCTGATCTACTTTCTTTGCTAATGCTGCCTGTAAAGATTATTGAGAAATTAGCAGTTAGAAGGTTGGCAGCAACTTCAATTGCCAAAGCGTGCCTTGCCAGTAGGATACATCACGATTATTTCCCGTAACCATCTGTATACTTTATCTTTTTGTTTTTATACCAGCGTTGCCATACCAGCGATAAAGTGGGAAGCCAGCACGTGTTTTATCAATCGAGCCGAGGAATTGAGGAGGTCATTAAGAAGAAGCAAGAAAATTTTCTCATTTACATACAGCGCCAAAAATGGATGGTTGGTTTTCCGTGAAGGGAAACTGAGCCTTTCGTGCCCAATCCCTTTGGGACAGATGCCATGATATAGCCTTATTGTATAACATCTTTTCCTTTGTACGTGCTTTTTTACTCTTTGTGGCTGAAAAAGTTAGAACGTTCTCATGCTTCGCCTCATGAACAACAAACTTTTCGATCCAGGCCCTTGCGAACGCCTCAGCTGCGTACCATTTTTCACCACTTACCTCCTTCTTAGGGTTTTCTTTTAATATTTTACCAAAATGGGAAATCTTCTGATATCGTGTTCTGAAAGTTTTATTTAATGATACAAGCAATGCCGTTTTATCTATTCTAGTATTATTCTTTGCTCCTCTAGGCTTTAC
>KE525233.1:350921-361434 GCA_000441895.2 Anopheles sinensis | reverse complement strand
GGTATTGGTGCATATTGTGACGTTACAAGAGTAATAAAATAACGTTTTGTTCGTCTATCAGTCTTAAATTAATCTATTCGTGTCTTACAACATCCAAATTATGTGGTAGCAACTAGTTTCGATGCCAGAGATTCAATATTTGTCCATAACAGTCAACCACACTGAAGGCAGAGTCGTTCTATAAAGTTCAATGGCAGCTGGTAGAGCTTAATCTATGTAGTTCAGCGAATTTATCATGGAAAAATTGGGTTATTTGAACAATCTGAAACATGACCAATAACCTATCGTTAAAAAAATCATCTTACTTTGTCACTAATGCCTCTAGCAGGACAACGATACAAACCTCACTTGGAATGTCGTGTGGTACTGGTGTCGTATAATGTGCCTAAGTCTGTCAAAACTCTTCCATAGATCAATACAACTCAATCACATGGCCCATTTAAAGTGCTGATCAAAGTACCAGCCGAAAAACAACGATTGACCAATGCCAAGGTACAAAAGAGAACCGAAAATCGTGATGCAGGGTACATGAAATAGTATACCGTCGTTGGTGGCCAAAAATTAGTGGAATCGTTGCAGAAATGGTTGCAGGCAGTACTAGATGTCCAAAGTAGTCATGCAACATACGTACTAATTGTTTTCTTTTGAATTGACCCGAATTTAGGCCTTAGATTATGATGTACACATATCTGTATGCTCAATTTTGCGTCGGCGAAAAAGGACTTTTTTCACTTATTATTTTTTTATAAAAAATACAGACAAGTCACCTGAAAACAAAGTACATATTTCTTTTGTCCGATCAATTTGCTATTAAACTACGTTTAAAAGATTAAATTAGGCCGATATTTGTGCGAGTTATGGAAGGAAAACCAGTGCTCGTTCGGTTGTATGCTCAATTTTGCTAGTGACTGTAAGCCCACTATTATATTAGTGTGAAGGCTTGATGAACGTGTTAATACAAAAGGTTCGGTCTTCTATAATCGGGTAGATTTTACCATACGATTTTTGGCTTTACTAAGCTACTATGAATACATGATTGTGACGAGTATGTTTCAAACATACTGCGTATTTAAAAGGTAATGGTTTTTGATAAATTTTATTTCAGAACATGGCTAAAATTATCCGATGTAGAATGGGGGTGCCCATGGCGCAGTGGTAGCGCAAGAAAACACCACGCCGTAGGTGTGGGATCGAATCCCGAGACTGGCACTCCCCGGTATTACGAACGGCTGACCACCGGTCTATGATATTACCGTCTTTCGGTCACAGTAACTCTCTACGGAGAGAGGCCTTGTCCCACTATGGGATGTTGAGCCACATAAGAAGAAGAAGAATGGGAACAAAATGAAAACGCAACACCACTCATAATACGGGGATTATTGGTTGTGTTGCTTCTACATTTAAATTATATTTACATGACGCATGAAAATAGTTTCACAATTTTGTCGCAACAAAACTATTCATTGAAAACAATGTCTGTCATTCAAGAAACATATGAATTATGAAAAATAAGGCGGAAACATACTACAGTGAGAGATTTTCAACCTGGTAAGTATTTGAGTATCCAAACGTAATAGTTTGTCAATCTCATGGTATTTGTGAAAAAATTTTCAAAGACGGAGAAATAACTCTTAAGGGCACGGTAAACGAAGCGTATTCGCTAGTGTAATCGTGAATTACGCTGGGCTCTCTTGTATCGTTAATATTCGGCACAAGCGTAATCTGCGCTTTGTTTATGATTTGCATCATGTGGTGCCGGTGACTCGCAAGCAAAATTTGGTGAAAAATTACACCATTTTTCTGAGGCCATTATTTTGTTGCTTATTATTTTAACTACAGAAGTTACGCTAAATAAAAACAGAATTTCATAAAATAATCTATTAAAGCGCGCTTGAATGGACAATTGGTTCGTATGTTGTCTTTTTGACAAGATTACGCATGCGATTATAGGGTATGAAAGCCAAAATTCTTTTTGAAAGATAAGAAGTGGAAATACATGCTTCCACTAGCGTTTACGCTTCATTTCCTGGCCTCTTTAGGTTTTGAAAACCTGAAAAGCTTTCTTCGTACACATTACCCTTCATTTCTTGCACACTTTCAATCAGTGAAAGAAAGTACCAAATAAGGAATTTTTAGCAACTTTCAAACGATGACTACAGGTAAAATCACACGAACTTTTCAAAAACCTCAATTTATAAGCTCAACGTCTTTATTTATTTCAGTAAGGGGTTTTACTGATTAATCATGCAATCAGAACATCTCGATCAAGATTATTTTCTGTTTGAACTCGTGTTAGTATGTTTGTTAACAACTAAATATCTTTATATACGAGCATGTATACATATTTACTCGTAACATATTTTCTGAACGGCATGGAAAGAATCTTAACAAAATCACGCATCATTTCATTAATAACGTGAGCGGTTGCTGTGCCACGAGATCTTTGGGAATCATAAAACTTAAGCTATTAAATCAAATTTTATTGGTCATTCA
Organism: Anopheles sinensis; assembly: GCA_000441895.2. Lineage (NCBI taxonomy): Eukaryota > Metazoa > Arthropoda > Insecta > Diptera > Culicidae > Anopheles > Anopheles sinensis. The sequence goes on along the minus strand of KE525233.1, from coordinate 358,941 downwards.
TTGACTTCGATGGTGTGCCTCGTCATCAACAAAAGAGTTTCTTTTATTTCTATCAATTAACACCTTTTTGGTCGAAGCGATTCAAAACTTTAACTCGTTCTACTAGGTGTTGCCGGCTGTGTTTTTGTGTTCTCCTTCTTACTACATGCGTATGTTACGGACTAGCGGGAAAACGCACAAACAGGAGCCTTTTATCAAATGTACAGATTAGACTCAACATGTCATCAAAAATTGAACGTAGCCATTAAAATGCGTTGCAAGCAACACAAACTATGAGCTGTCATCTCGCCAGGACTGTTGAAATTGGTATTGTTTTGGAGTTGTCAAAAAAAAGACAACAAAGTCGTTGCGGTCCGACCTTGCTTGCGTTGGTCACATTTTTTTAATAAGTGTTAAAATGGCTAATTTGTTCGAAACTTTCTAGTGACTTGACTGATAAGAACAATAAACCTTTCAAATAAAATGTTTTTTTACGACCCACAACTTTGTCTGAAGTTGAATTATTCCATCTTTCATATTTTGTAATCTTCAAAATTCATTTTGTGTGTAAGAGATAAGGAAAGAGGATCCTTATCTTTTTCAATTTTTGGGTTTTAAGTTGCAATTGCCAATTCGTTAACAACTTTTAAGTTGCGGAATTTGTTTTGATACTTGACCCCTAACTTTTTAACACAAACAACTTCTTTTGTAATTTTAAGACCCGTTTACCGCTTCGACGACCATTGCTATACAAACTCGCGCAAAACCCATGACAAACTTACTGCTTCGTTACCGATTTACACCGACCGAGGAAGTTTTTTTGAGCAAAGAACCAGTTGCTGCTGGTGTTGCTGTTATCAAATGGAGAAAGAGTTTTATCACAAGAAACAAATGGAATGAAATTTATGATTCTATTAACAAATCCATGTCCAGATGACTATTGTAAACAGCGCTGCGCTGGAACAGCTGCTCTGGCCCCAGGGGCCAGAGATTGCCTCAATGGTGGTTAAATGAGTTGTTAATGCTGCTGCGTGCCACAGGACATTTTCTGAAATACTAATTAATACAGTCATCAAAAACGTGCAACAATTTACCTTAGCAAAATCTTTTAAATTCGCACAGATAAACACAAATCAACTCGGAGTACCTTTGTGCTAGCCGATAAAACTAATGCTATTTTTCATGGAATAATGGTTTTGTACAAAGTTTGACAGAGAACACGAACGCAAATGCATTTTCAAGCATGATTTTTTTATAATCGAAAGCAATATTCATCGAACAAAATTTCTGATGCACTTAGTGGTGAAAGCCCAAAAACTCAGTGAAACTGCAATTGTACGATCCGAGCCGAGGAAACCGTTCGCGATAAAAACGGTCGAAAACGATTTGAAATTCAAGTTTTGCCACATTTCAACCGGTAAAATCGATGCTAACGCCCGATAGATGGTTACCGTTTCAATGTCCTCTACCGAACAAACCCGCGCATGCGGTAATTTCCCGGTTCGATTTCCCGATTTTACCGGTTCACCAGCCAATCAGGAGCTTAAGAGCTTAAATAAAAAGCTTTTGTTGAAGCAACTGTCCACTTATTCGTTTTTTGAAAGACGCATGTTTCTTAGAAGCATATTTAAAAAATACAACTACAAAACCCCCAAAATTTGATGAAACAAGTATTTCGAGGGGTTTTCACAATCGTCAAGTGAATATTTCTATGCACATTCTACAGCTAGTTGTGTACGTAAACCACGACAAAATAGTTATGCTGATGTAAACACACGGATTTGCGAGAGTGCCTCACACTTTAGGGTTGCAAAGTGCCTTGTGCACATGGAAATGAACGGATGGTTGGATATTCGAACGGCTTAGAATGAATGCAAGAATAACTATCCCCGGAATATCAAAATCTAAAACAGAAGGGGTGTGACAATTTTTCAAATTCACAAAAGTTTTCTATCAATTCAGATACATGCTGTACACAAGTATCTCAATGAATTTAAGACCTGAAATAATGTAGTTTTCTTATGTGTTTATTTAACGGTTGAATATTTGGTTTGGTTAATTAAACAATGCGCCGAAACTGAACTGCAATTTGATTTAGAAGTGTTAATAATAATGATTTTATTTAGTTTGAAACAAATTCCAAAAAACCAATTATTTTTCCTATTTTTGAATAAGCTGTATGTAGCTGTAATACCCATTTTTAGCATGATGCAAACTATATGAAATTGATCATTTGTAGTCTACAGACTAAACTGCAAAATATCAAAGATAGGAAAGAGGTAAAGAGATTCAATACTATAACACAATATGGGAAACCACGTTCCGTGTTATCTACATTTAATTTCCACCATTCACACTGTTATAAGAACAAAAATCGTCACAAGCCTATTCAAATGCTTTAAAAGAATGGTTTAACCAATCAATAATTGTTTTCGCTATGATTCATAACGTAAGCGCAGAGGCGGATCTACCTATAAGCAGACTGAGCGGAGACAGGGAGCTCCGAGGTGACCATGAAAAATCAAATGAACACTTTGTAATTATTAAATAACAAAAACAATTATTAAATTATTGGAGAAAATCATTAAAGGAATCGTTCCCAACATAAAACTATAAGACCGTATTGGATAGGGATTTGCAGTCTATAATACTACAACATAATTTGGATAGAAAGGTAAATTTTAACATGTTTTGATTGGTTGAATACACAAGTAGATATACATACAGAGTAGATACATACAAGTTAGATTTTCAGCACTTCCATGGTCCATAGAACGATGAATTTATAGCAGAAATTGTAGGCGCAATTAGCAATACTTTCTACCCTGAATCCGATATGAAGCTAACTATAATATGTCATTTTAACTGATGAAATTTTAAGGTGTATTATACATATTATGCTGAAGAAATATTTCTTCGTGTATGCTACTTGTGTACTTTATTTAGATGTGTATCACCTAATATGTCTTGTAGATTTTATACAACGTGCAAAATTTCTGTGATTGCTCTGCTTCTCTGCAAGTGAAGAGATGCAGGGATGCTAGTGCGACGGATATATATAGTAGAAAAGGCAATATGCCTTGTTCAGTCACTCGTAAAATCCGCCCACAGGCTTGTGATAAAAATGAGATTTAACGACGGCCATGTTTTGAGAATGAACTTCTCAACTTCAGAAGAATGGGTAAAGCGAATGCGTGAGCGGAAGAGATGCTCGAAATTGAACAGGTTAATTTTTCCAGGCGCTTTGGTCAGAGTGGAAAGGGCATATGAGCTGCAGAGAGCATATTTCTCTCGCTTACACAATGGTTGTTCTCCTGGATTGGGTTTAGTTTACAGAGAATCAGAGAATGGTTGGTTTCTCATACATGTCGACCGACTATTTTCCTTCAAATTTTTTATGGAACACTTAATATGGCCGTCGGTTTATTACATGCACCTGCGTTTTGTAGTTAAGGATCGAATAGAGTTAATTTGCAACGCTTAGAGTAAGTCACCAAACTTTGAAATGCTGCGCCGAATAATTACTTTTGATCTGTTCCTGTGATCAGATTCTATTGATATTTTCATTTAAATTTTCATTAAATTGAAACATGGTAAAGTTTGCCTTATTTTCATGACTCACGTTTGTTTTTGAGCGTTTGATCCTGATGAATATTGATAATACCTGTGAATAAAAGAATAAAAAAGCTGTACAAATTAGATCTGATGATACGTTGTGGAACTTGAACAAAATTGTACATAGGATGTGTTTCATTGTGTTTAATAAAATGAATGCATATATTTAAAAAAAAATAATAAAACATTCCGAAAGTAGGACCCGATCTGCAAAGTACAGTAACATTTATTCTCTCTTTTAAAACTTACTCACGCTCGATGATTGAGTACAAACCATTGAGTTTTACAATTGCCGGAAAAGAATATGAAAACATTCCTTAACTTCTACTACTATAACGTTCAGCTGCGTATAGAATTTCGTCGAATTGATGGAAGAGAAATCTTTGTCCTTGAGTTACCAGTTGCCTCTAGCTTTCACCATTAACGACTCTTGAAAAGCCAAAGGCTTGCAAAAAAGTGGGCTGTTAAAGGGTGCAATAAAAAAATATTTGTACCTCCTCAAAAAGGTAAGAGAAAGTGTACATCCATTTGCCAGGTCATCGCTCTTCCTTGTCTCGTTGTTTATTGTTTCCGAATATTTTTGCTTGTGTTTTCGTAGGAGTCGAAATAGTGTGTTTACCATCCAAAAAATGCGGTAGACCATGAAGATGTGTAAAAAGAACTTTTCACGGAGACTAGACGAAACTACCTCTCAGAGCATAGCATTGATCTGCTCTTGGTTTTGTTTCAACTACTCAAAATCGTATGTTTTGAACTAAATTGTCCTTTGTGTGTTAATGAGATTTAGCTATGTATTTTCCGAATAGTATTGGAAAATACACAGAACACCAGTATTCAATACAGTATGACAGTGGAATTAAAAATAGCATGATAAGATTTTTTTACCTTTATGTTGGTTGACAATTGATTACACAACCAATGGGAGCTTATCATCAGCAAAACCGAGAAATAACACGACATTTTGTAAGGGCATGACCTGCTCCATCACCCAGAAACCATGAGCACGATATCACAAAGCACTTGCACATTCTTATTACGTAAATGCTGAGCATAAACAAGGATCATGAGCAATGGAATAAACACTTTAGCTTCTTATTTCGAATAATATATCACGAAAGCCACTGAACACGATAAAGCATTGCAAACTATATTGATTTTTTGGCATTGAATCACTGCCTACTACTGAACTCATGATACACGCGAAGCCATGTAGAACTCACACCCAGGTGGGCTTTGGGCACACGCCTAGAACACACGTCACAGGTATGCCGTTGATCTCGTGACCGATGTCACGATTTACCCGCAAAACGACTAAGGCACGCACGACCATAACCTTCACGATACCGCAAAACTACCCTCTGCCGAACACATCTTGCACAACAATTTCCCGAAAACACGAAACACTGTGCCCCCGAGAGCCCGGTGAGCGAGAACTAGCACTCGGTGCGGTATGATGCGAACAGAATGGAGCTACAGAGTCGTCACCACGTTCAGTTGGTCGGTGGAACTGTCAAAATCCAGCCCATCGATGAGCAAGAGGAGGTGGTGAAAACCGTTGTTGAAAAAGAACAGTCAATAATACGGTGCCTCAGCAACAACGATAGCAGCGTTGAAGATTAGGAATCTGTAGTATGACAAAACCACCCAGGGACAAAACTTGGTGGAGTACGACATAGTCTATTGGTCGATGTTTTCTATGGAAACTGGAACCAAACAAAACTTTGCTTAGAGAATGTTTCGTCAATACCAAAGGCTCTGCAGGCTTTGGTGAGTTGCTACAAAAACCAGCATCACCCACGGTGACTGCTGGCAGCACTGTTAGCCTCAGAAAAGGTTTCGGTAGACGGCAACATAGTTGGCGCTGTTTGCGCTCGATAATACATTCGGATGTTTTTTACGGCTAGCCTTACGCGTGTGCTGTTGAATCTCGCATGTTTCGACTTTCAGTCGACTTGATGTTACCATGGAGAGCGTCCGAGCGAGAATGAGATAGACAGAAAAAGAAAGAATACTCAAGAGAATGAATGTAAAAACGGAGATCAAGCGATGGTACGAATGAGAAACACGATTTCTGCCAGCATGCGAGAAGAGATCGGAAGCCAATGTCACGACCAAGTAAAAGAGAAAAAGCAGTTGGAAAAGATTGGCTGACGATGGGGAGAAAAATTGGAAACCTTGTTTCAATAGAGAGCGAATTGAAACGGAATATCGAATAGACAGAGTGTCCAAAAGAGATGGAAGTTTGTTAAGGACGAAAACGGGCCAAAAATTACTTGGTCTTTCTACATACAAGATCTTTCAGTCTTGCTTTTACACAAAGATTTCGTCCAGCCTCTACTTTTTGTTCGTGTTTTAAACAATTTTAATCATTTACATAAATTCTCTCCCATCAATCCTGCGCTGTCTCGTCTGTGCCAACGATGCCTTATCTTAAATATTATTTGCAGTGAAGGGCAAGAGTATTTAAGCACACGTACCAATATTAGGCAAAACAATATATCATTGATTTAAAATTGCCTGTTAGTATTTGTATGCATTATCATCAAATAGGGACGATAAGTAATCGAGGAACAAAATTGCAATAGCATCAAACACATAGGCCAGCGTAATAAAATTTTGGGTTTTTAGTTACATTCAAATGAGTTATTTAATGTGAATTAAATTTACAGAATTTAAAATGAAGCTACCACTTCAATGGTGAAAAATTCCATGCAACTTTAGTTGATATTGCCTGCCTTGCAATGCAAGTGCTTACAATTAATTGGTTTCAATCATCCAATATACATGCTTTGGTAGGCATGCTTCAGTTGCCTGTCTGGGAAGCTATGCGCATTCGCCGTTGGGATTACGACGTAAGAAACGCTAAATTGTTACCTAGGTAGAACAAGACCGATTACCTTTACAAGAATATTGTTTATCAATTTATTTTCAGAGGCATTTGTTTCATCAGAAGAATAGGCTGACGGTTAGTTTAGGCAAATAGTTTTGCGGACCCCAAACTTTTTGATCATACATATCAAATATGCTTGATTTGTAAGGCGGTATAAAAGGCGGCTTTTTAATTTGTCGCATTTGTGTGCATTTGTTCGCTTTTGACGGCGTCAACTTGCATTTGGATGGACAGCGAGCGAAAACGACTTGTTTTTTCTAGTTCTTGGCATGATTTGATAAAACTTTATTATTGAATTTCATTAAACCATTGGTTGAATATGTTTTCGCTGGTCTTGATTCAATACCATCCTGCAAAGGTGTTTTACTTTTTATTTTTAAGGTGTTATATTTTTACCAATTGGGGGTGCCCATGGTGCAGCGGTGAAAGGCGCTAGTAAACACCACACCAGAGATGTGGAATCGAAGTCCGAGTCCGGCTTAAATTAGTTTACCAATTTGATATTCATAGTCATGGTCGTATTTGACTTATATTCGTTGATATGTGTACTTTTCTTGAACCTAATGTTTTGATACTTCATTACATATAAATTTTGTTTTTGTTTGTTTTTGAATCTTATAACATATAATTTTGTTTATGGAGCTTAAACTACACTCAAATATCTTACGCAAAATAGCACGTAAAGCGTGTGGAGACATTGTTATAAAATTTAAATCGTACGGTTTCACCAGAGAACTGCCCTTGCGGAGGTAGCAAGCTCAAAACCGTTACATGTATTGACACTAAAATCTATCACAAATAAATAAGAACGCAAAAGAAAACACTTCAGCTATCACTTTTTGAACGACCTTTTCGTCGCCGCCTCGTATCACACGGGTTAGAGACCAGATTCAATGGAAGACGCTGTTATATCTGCGAGCCAAGCTCAGCTGAGCGAATAAATTTTGCTCAGGAACAAGGTGTTGAGCCGCTGTAGTATTATAAAATGAGTTGAATTAAAACTCGAACGAGAACCACATAATCGTGTGTGGCGCTTCAGGTTAAGAGCATCAGGATCATTGAACGTATGGCCCAGAGATGCATTGGGAACAAAATGTGGTGGTCTATGGGTGTTTCTCGTGGAATGGATAGCGATGCTTTGTTAAAATAGATGATATAACGACTATAAATTGTTGCATAACGTCTTGAAGAAAAATCTAAATGTTTCACTCATCCAGACGAACCTGAAGGAGAAGTTCCTTTTCCAGCAGGACAATGACCCAAAACCTACAGCCAAGATGCTTGCCGGATAAACCTGTTGAAATATCCTCCTCAAAGCCCGGATCTAAACCCAATTGAGAATTTGTGGGCGATTCTCGATGACAGGGTGAACAAAACTGATGTATCGAATAAAAACAACTATTTTGAAGCTCTAGTGCGCGCTTGGGAAGAGTTAGCTCCCCAATATCTAAAAATCTAGTAAAGAGCATGCCAAAGCGCCTTCAGCAGGTTCTTCAAGCCAAAGGAGGACACAATACATACTAAGATGCGTTTATT
>KE525233.1:304723-350901 GCA_000441895.2 Anopheles sinensis | reverse complement strand
GTCACTGTTTTTTTAATATATATTTTTTATATTTTTTTTTTCAAAATTGAAAAGCGTTTTTTTTTCGCTAATTAATTACTGAATCATACAGAATATGTAAAACAAGATACGAAAAATATTTTCAGAGTATTTACTTCGATTTAGAAAAAGTATTGAGCGAAAATCAAAAAAATTCGAGGTGTCCACTTTTCCCTGCCGGTCACTGTACATAAGGGAAAAAAAGTCTTTTAAGCCCTTCATGGGGCAGGCATAACCAAGAGGTCGTTACGCCAAGAAGAAGAAGAAGCAGAAGGATTGTTAGAAGAACTTGCAATCTATAACAATGTTGCAAACATGGCTCAAATATGACAAGCTCTTTTTAAAATAAGTCGAACTTCTGCAACATTTTGGGCAGAGGGCCTCCGTTTATCCCACCGCTTGGGGCCCCGGAATGGATTGATCCGCATCTGATTATAATGCACATTATAAATTTATTTCATACTATGATATAAATACATTGTTTTTTATTCGAATATAAGTTGTCATCAATAATTGAATGGTTTGCTTTTTGTTACATTTTACTTGCTCCAATATTTATTTCCAAGTAGACATTACAGCTCTATGTTAAAAAAAAGTATGTTTTTTCCCGTCATTCAGCGATTTCGTTTTCGCTGCATTCACGCTTTCATGGAGATTTTAATTTTTCTTATCCTTATATTCATATTACGTATTTATGGTAAGCTTTCACTTCTTCATTGATTCACTTCACACTTTTTCATTCTTTTAATCATTGCCTTATGTGTTATTCCCTCGTTACAGTTCAATGAATCGACATGATTTTCACTTTTAATGTACCTTTCCATCGATCAATGCTTTTGTGAGATCAAAAACGATATTTCCCAAGAGAAGGTATGTTCTACTAAAATGCTCTAGTACGGTTTATGGCAAGAAACACTCGCATATGTATTATATTCACATCACGAATGCTGTTGTTTTCTACCGCTTTAGATTCTGCAGAGAGTACCCTTAAACATGTTCATTGATTTTTTCATTCCTTATTCACAATTTTACGTATTTCATTTCTGTTACCATCCAACCAGCTCATTGAACAAGGATCACTCTTGAAAAGTTTCAATCGATAAATATGGGCTATTTATTTACAATGATCAGATCTTCAGTTTTCTGCCTCCTGATGAAGGATGTGGTTTTACCTTTCGAGACATAGTTGATCTCGAAAAAATGTTCCCCATTTATTCAACAAGTGAATAAGTTTACAAATTGGAATAGCTGGGTTCAAATTAGAAAATTGCGTAGCATTACACCGCTTTTTAGACTTATGAGACCGTAAGGTCGCTTGAAAATACCAATTTTTAATTTGTAAACGTGAAACATAAAAGTTTGTTTAAATCAACCATAGGAATAACAGATTCATTAAATAAACATAGTTCGTAAACAACAAAGATTTCAATAATTATTCAAAGAGCATATTAAATGAAAAACAGTATCAAAAGAAAACTGATAATTAGTAGAAATAGTTGAACCCTGGTTTGGAAGCATTGAGGTTTATATTCCGTAGTACCACAATATTTCTCATTGTATGCTTTCACATTCGTGTGTTAATTGATACTCTATTCATACTTTAATGTGTATATATTTATGTTTTGCTCGTACTAATTCTAATAACTGGACAGATTTGCTTTCACATGACTAATGTTCTTCAAAGAGCATTGGATAAGGAAACAAAACAGCTTGTTGAGTTGAAACAAAAGCGTTGAATATATTTTCATCAAATGATAGTAAAAGGAGCAAACTGGGCGATGGTTTCAATAATTTACCTGACGCGAACTTTATTTCATGAATGAAAACTAATAATGCCATATCTAAAACAAAAGAAGGCTTGTTTAAAGTTAATAAGTTGTAATTTTTAAAAACTTTAAAAAAATATTTCATAGGATCGCTTCAATTGCCGTTGTTTGCTGTTTAATTCGCTCTTTACATGTTTAATCACATGTATGATAAATAATCAAAAGTATTAGATTAATGGTTTATGTTCAATGATCGAGATTGAGTTTTCGCAGCGTGATCAGATTATATTGTATAATTTTTACTGGCTTGCCTTAATTCTACGCACTAGTGCAACCTAAGGAACCTAACTCTATGCTTAAATACAAATTTGAAACAAAAACAAAGAAAAGTACGAGAGAAACGAAGGACGGTTGTCATATGAGACAGTAGTAGAATATGAAAAAAGTATCCTATACTAGATTTTATTCTAATTAGTTTGAGTACGATGGGTTTTTTTAAAATAAACAATTAATTCAGACATTCAGAAAGTTTTTGTTTCGACTCGGGTGCAGTTAGCTTTGACACGCGATTGCCGAAAGAATTTTTTCTACGGACTCAACCACACCTAAGCACAGTACTGCCTCATTTAGGAGGAGAACGAACACACTTTTCTTACACCGAGCTAGTTTAGTAGTTATTCGATTTAGATTAAGTTTTAGCTTAAGAGTTTGCGTCCTGCCTGCTCCCTTGCGAAGTACCCTTGCTTCGCATGGAAGATTTGCATATATTTTTAATTCTTGCTCCAGAAATTAACGTAAACCTAGGATAAAAGTTCACTGGAAAATGTCCACCGTAAGGATGTTGGCATAAGAAAACAAAACGAGGGTTTCATATCTAAATATTTAAAAGCAGTTCAATCCACTTTGCGGATGGAGGGAATCATGGAGCATGGATGAAATAATGATTATAATTATAATAATAACTATCAGAGCCATCTTACTTTCTAGTACGTATATTTGTTTAATTTTTCTCGATTTAATGCTTTTTTTCGATATCCCTTTTTACGTTCTCGCGGTTTGTTTTAGAGCTTTAATCTCTTTTAGTATTACTTGCTAGATGTTATTTAATCTTACGTTACGTATTTTCATGTTCAATGCAATAGTTTACATTTGTTGTGTCTATACTTCTTCTCACTTGGGTCACATTTGTTTACGTTCATAGTGTGTCTACGCTAGGCCAAGGTTTCTTGCTTTCCTTTTTTAATATTATGCTTTTCCTAGCGTATATTGCTTACTCGCAATGGCAAATGATGTTCAGAAGAGTGTTGTTGTTCGATTTGATCTAATTCAATGAATTAACAATGCTTTTTCTGGTTTCGAAACACATACTATTACCACGCACCTATTGTGCAATTCACAGATTGTGGTGAATTGCTAACTGGATTTCATTTTGCTTGACCATTTGCGGCTCCGTTCTGCATGTATACTTGTCTTCTAGTTGAATATTCTTGCATAGCAGGGCTTTTGTTGAAGATGCGGCGAAAAGGATGTGCGAATCAGTTGTTTCCTCTCCACTATTACTCTCAGTCGTGGTTGACAAGCTCCGATGATCATTGTTGATGAAACGTCACTTGAATTACTCCTTTCAAACCATCCTGTTCGCGTCGTTCCATTTAATACCACCGCTTTTAATGTGTATGTGAACCGAAGTATTGACAAAAGTCGATGGTTTGTATCATTATTTATATGCTTGGTTCTAGTTTAGTACTCAAGTTTGCGCTAGATTCGGAAACACATTTCAATCGAGACCAAATTTACCATCGAAAGAATACCGAAAGTCGAACGAAATAAAATTTGAATACATAACCATGTATGAGAGAGAGAACAAAGAAACAAAAAAGAAAAATAACAGAATTATTTTTAGAAAAATAACGATGGAGGATTGTTCACCAAAAATATCTCATGAAATCCCTCAGCTGTTAGTTTGTTGAAAGGAAAGGAAAAGTTGGGTGGGATTTATACTTCAATTATGTTGTTTAGAAGATCGACAAAAACGTAATTGGACAGTAAAAATGAACTGGACTGTAGACTTAATTGCAAACTGTTCTTTGATTGTTTCAGTCACTTCTGAATAATAGCTCCCTTTTTGTTTGCCCTTTGTTTAATTTTTGAATTTTGATTGTGCAATATTTAATCCCATCGTTTATTATGTTGCATTACCTGAAAGGAAAAAAAGACCGAACCGTTCAATTGGAAGAGAGTACGCATCATGGGAAAGGATTGAATGTATTGTGGATTTAACGTTTATTACTACATCGATGATCGAAAACTAACGATTTTGAAAAACAGCCAACAACAACAACTATTGAAATAACCAAGGGCGAACAAATCGAAACAGTAAAAACTATATGCCAAGAGCATTCTAGGAAAAATGTTTGTAAAACTAATCATTTGCCTACTGAAATAAAATTATGGCATCGAATAAGAAACAATCAACTCAAGTTATCATGTTCATTTATAAAAATAATGTTTTTAAGCGATGTTCCAGAATGCACGCACGACTCATGCTAAACCACACAATCCACAAAAAAGAATTTTGTAAATTATTAAGTTAACGTTATACCGTAGCGAAAAAAAGTTTTACAAAACCTTCAAGTGCAAAAAATAGAGCCAGAAGAAAACAAAATCAGTCCAAGGAATTAATTGGCCAGTTCAGTTTGGTCCGGAAAGTCGTAGAGGATCAATGAAAGGATAGAGGAACAAGTGAAAGGATAAGGGTAGCAAAAACTTGATCCAGGTTTATAAAGCTTTTTAAAATTGTTCAGGAATAGTAGCATTAAATAAGAAAAAAGGTGTTTGTATGCGTAAATTTTAACAATAAACAAGCAAAAACCAAGTACTAGCCCAAAAACCGGCCAAAAATTTCAAAAAGCATATAAACCGAAGACTCAGTTTTTATAAGTTTGGTTGAAGTTTGGAATAGGAAGAACGTTACTAACTGCTTTCAGGATGTCTTGATTCGTTTTATTATCCAGACCTCCCATCATACTGAGATTCCCTCCGACGCCAACTCCCATGCCGCCCAATCCGAGCTTCAGATCGTTCTGCGACACGATTGAAGGATGGTGCAGATGGCTCCCGTGACTGCTAGTTCCACCGCCACCGCTGCCGCCTCCACCACCGCCCCCAGCTGAACCACCAGTTCCGGTTCCATTACTCGACTGCTGTGAACCCACGATCGTGTGTTCCTGTTGGCTTTGCTTTTGACTGTGGTGCTGTTGGGCGGACTTTAACGATTCGTTCTTCATCTTATCCTGTTCCTCACGTTCTCGGCGTGCCTGAAGTGTAGAACAGGAGGAAAAGAAACGAAGAAAAATGCAATGCAGTATTCGTATTAATAACCGACAATGCTTCTTCAGCTACCTTGTACAAACTATTTTGCATGCAGACGCTTACCTGCTCATTGATCTCCTTGACCGCCCGCAGCTCCTTTTTAAGTTTCATACGACGGTTTTGAAACCAGATTTTAATCTGTCGCTCTGTGAGGCAGAGCGCGTGGGCAATTTCGATTCTCCGTCGGCGGGTAAGATAATGATTGAAGTGAAATTCCTTCTCCAGCTCAAGTGTTTGGAAACGTGTGTATGTTTGGCGGCCACGTCGGCGTGGACATCCATTTGGACCTAGAACGGAGGAAATTTGGTCTGAAAACAAATATTTCGTTTCTATCGGACCTACGTTGGGTAAATTTGGGTAAGCTAAATTATGTTACAATTAAGTTTAAAACTTTTAGTTTCTGCCTTTTCGGCAGAATCAAAACTTGAAACTATTTTCTGTTCTAAAATCTTCAAACGTTTTTAAGTCTTTTTTATTTAAATTTTGTTTATACTTTATTGATGATATGTTGATGCGGGGTGTCTGACCACTTGGAATGTAGTTTTCTACAGGTAACAGCTGGTAAGAACGTGATTAATTTAGATCTGAATGCGCTATGTCCCTAATGACCAGTTAATTAACTTGGGATGCACAATACTACACCCTTGGCATAGAGCGTTGCAATACGTATCTTGGGGGGATAAAAATGATGTGCTGCGCTGAACAGGAAAACTTCGTAGCGCTCGCACTAATGTGTCGGTCGGGAACGGATTACAAGATATGCGGCCATTTTCGAAGACGCTCCCGTTGAGCAAAAAAAAAAAGAAATGAGACAACGAACTTCAAGAAAGGGGAGTGGGACAACCCGAATTCCCTTGCTGATGATGAAATATGGTGCTCGTAAATTGCTGACTTTCGACTATCAGGACAGCGCAGGGAATTACGCTATCACGCTTAACCCCTCGAACTGGGAACGCTTGCCCTACGAGGAGGTCATGGTGGATGACTGTAGAAAGCGATGGTTATATTTGAAGGGGGAAAGAAAATTACGCCCATAGTTGGAACGCGAGGAGCGACACGGGAGGTGTTTATTTATGGTTGCCTGATATTAAATTTTCCTAGCGATGGTAGCTCTTCGGAGCTCTACGAACTGATCCTTCCGCTCCATCCTACCCTAGCTGATGAAGCCATTGTCTTTCCCGAACGAGTCCCCTGTAGGCAGCCATAATTGAAGTAACTCGACGAGACGACCAAAAAATGCGTATTTGGTAAACACATTCGTACAGCACCTCCTTTTTCAGAGAGAGCGTTGCGGCAAAGAAATATAGCTTTGGCAGGCTTTCCGTCAATTTGCCACAAAGATGTAACTAGAGCGGGTTGTAAATTTTCAAGGGCCTAAGCCATGGCTTGAGTTTGTCTCGTACCTTGCAATTAAGGTTGGCACGTGCTCGAAGTCAAAAGAACAACAAGATCAACCGATTCGATCGTAAATACAAACTTACCACAAAAAAGACAAAGTCTATCGGCTCAATCCGTCATGAATTCACAATGTTCAAATGGTCTGGATTGTTCGCAATAATTGTATCGTACATAGACTATCGATTTAATACAACGTACAATGTCCACTAATTGATCAATGTAAGCGATCTGCATCCTCGATATGTGGTGGGCATCTAAGCGTAAAGTAAGACCGTTGTGCGAGTATTCTAAACCTAGTGTCTGTCACTGACCTATGACAAGCGATGTTTTATGCGTCGTATGTTGCCTGCTTCCGCATGCTCAGTACCTGCGGGAGCCCTTTTTGGTGTGCAGCTATAAAAACGTGTTATTTATTATGCGCTTGCAATGAACAAACGAGTGTCAGGAGTCCATCACCCGTTTCAATCTCGTGCCAAATCGACCAGTAGAAACTGTCTTCAGCACGCAAGCAAGCAAATGTGTACGAATGTGACCCATTGCGGCTCTCGCGGCAGCATGAGCGACGCATCCAGCGACGACAGAAAGGAAGAGAAGCGGACACATCTCCATAAATAGAAAGTGGTAAAACGGCCATAAAAACCATGTGTTCACATTGTAGTTTTTATTATCACTATCATAAAACCGATTATTGTCAATCCCAGCCGCAACAAACACACCTCCTCAACTACATATGCGTCTCCAGCAGTGTCTGCCGTCGTCGGTGTCTGTTTTCGCGCTACGGAAACTCCATAAAATTTATTAATAAAATTTCACCATCAAATTGCCTACACAAGCGTACCGCGCAAATCCACGGTGTGGAAGATGCCATTTTGTATGCTTTAATCACCATTAGTGCTAGACAAGCCTTCCCTGATCGTCTCATTACGCTTCGCGGTTGGTGGTTGGTGAACTATTAGCATAGCTTGACGGAATCAAGCTGTGGCCGCTTTCCTTCTTCCAGTAAGATGTAAGAAAAGTATGCTGGCAATAGAAATAATTAGATACAGCCAAACGCTCAATAGGGTATGTTAATTGTGTACGCATGTGAGAAATAGTATTTTTTTTTTGAACATTTTCATGCAATGCATTTATTTTACATGAAAGAAAGATCCAACTAAAGACGATGCATTCATAACCATCTTCATATTAAGCATAATGATGCAGCACAATTGCGAGGCCAAGAAATAGAAACTATACTATAAATAAAACTGGTGGGTGAGGAGAATAACAAACGACACTTTTTAAGTATATCTATGCTGCTTTTTTGCTGGATATATCCATGGTAATAAATAGATAAAAACGTTGAAAAATATCCATCACATGACGGAATGGATTAAAATGAATTTATGTTTTCGAAACAAATCATTGGAAAGTTCAATAATTATTAGAGAGGATGAAGGCCAACCAAGTGAAACTGAATACTTCTTATTTGTGAAATATAATCTCTTTTAAACATATTGATGTCGCGTGAGACGAAGAAATATACCAAGCTTTATGATTAAACCATTTGATTTCAGAAGGCATCCCAAACCATGCAATGGTTGGATGAGAAATCGATACAATGTGCACACTTTGCAACAATCATACAATTCATCTGCAGGCCACACAGGAAATGTACATGGGAAAGGAAGCTGTAAATGTTATAACTTAACTCAAAATGGACTGCTTAGTGCGGCATGGTTTATCCAATGCTCTGGAGTGTTTAGGATCACTTCGGAATACGGGGATGGCAGGAAAACTGTTAAATACCAATTACATACACAACACACAACATTCATCCATTCGGTCAGTAAACAAATTTCATTTATTTATTTTCATCCCACTTCTCCTTTGCAATAGGCGTGAGGAGAAGCGATGGCGTAGGAGGATCGCAACCAAATATGTTTATTAACATGAACACCAAAACGTCAGTTTAAGCTGCTCAGCGGCAGACGAAACGGGTTTTGGCTTTAAACACCAGAACGTGCTTTTCAATCACACTTGCACCAAAACGAAGGAAAGGAAGTTTGGAATGATCGACATGCTGCTGACAAGACGAATTGTTTAACATCAAATCTCTCACACGTTGTATCTATGCTCCTGTAGCTTCTCTTTCGCAGTGAATATGTTTTTAAATAACTGTGTGTAGCATTTGTATAGGTTACTGGTCATGTCGAACTGAAGGTTTGATAATTTCAAACATGGCGCCCTAGCCCGTCGGGAAACTTGGTTTCATTTTCGCTACATAGCTCGCTAGGTGCTAGAAGATAGCGCACCAAGGAATCGCAAAAGCAAACTGGTTTTCAATTTGATATGCACCATTTCAAGATGCCTTCCCTGAAGGTGTTTATAAATAACAATCTTTTGTGTCGCTTTTTTCTTCCTTCTACTTAGTTTTGGTCTTGGTCTGTTTGGTTTGGACTGTATTGAAAATAGAATGAAAGTAGCTATAGAAGCATCTTCCATGGCATAAGTTCAAACCCCATGTTTTAGAGTTTTTTATGTAGTTAAGATTTATAATTTGATTACAATCCGTAATCGCGCTTACTTTACGAAACAAAGATAAATATAATCTTTTAAAAATGCGATCAAAACACTCATTACTGAACTGCTGGGTAGTAGTAATATGTAGTACAAGTGTACCTTTCGGTTACAATCTACGAGAAATACATATTTATGCTGAAAAAATCCCATGTTGTGAAAGATTAGATTACATAGGGATGTTATTCGTTTAAACCCCCACCGTAGCTTAGATATTTTACCTCTGTAATATCCGCGATGCAGTCAATCCTTGCAGAGACTTGGCCTACGACGAGTCAAGTAATAAACACCTTGTCGTGCGGGACGCCTGCTTGTCAAAGGACCACTCGTAGAACAACCTATTTCCCCCGTAGTTTTCTATCCCTGGTGTAGGGGGCTATGCCGTTTCAAAGGGAAATAAAACACCCTATAGCTCAACACGCAACGCTAGGGACAAAAGGTAAAAGCGAATCAGCGGTAAAAGCCAGATAGATGCGATGTTCTAGTGTTTAAAAAAAAGTTGTACATTCTAACCTATCGTTCGGCAATAAATTTTCATATTTCATTTTGAACATAAACAACCCAACACGGCTGGGACTTTCCGGTTCTAGTGGACAAAAGTTCTATATGCACAGTTTTCTTCTTCCATTTTCTTCTGTACCGCTAATTTCACGCCCTGCTTTGACCGAGTTGTACATTTCCTTTTGAATCTAGATTTCCTCGTCCAGCAGTCGGCTGCGGCATTTCCCTCCACAAAAGACTGGATGAGAAATTCAACCGCTTCTTTCTCAAGCCTCTCTAAGAGACATCGCGAGAAATGGGCCTGAAATAGTTTCCAAGGCAAGCTTAGATGCACTGCAGTCCATATGCCTACAACGGCTTATTTATGGAACATTGAGACATTTAATTCCACCATGGGGAAAATAACCTGAATACTTATCGGGAGAGATTCGGCGTAAGGGATAGGAAGCGATCAGGGGCGTTAGGTGGGTAAGATTTTCTCTTCTTCAAATTCTTCAAAAAGCCTCCTGTTTCCTTCATAAAACCCCCATTTCTCGGCCCAAATCTGGTAGAAAACCGTACTTTCTGCCACACAAAGGATAGCAATAAATAAATGTCACTTTCACGTGGTATTTAATATTACTCAAACCACTTTTCTTTCACGCTTGCCTGTTTCTATTATTTCGGAAGATTCCCCATCCTGCCATATTTTCATTTTCTAAACAAAGAATCCATTACGCATCACGAGACTTTGTGTTCTAAACTATGTAGAAAAATACCGCTTTATATGGTGTGCTATTTATATTTAAGGTTGGTATCTCGCTGGTTTTTATGAAATTACTTTATTATTGAAAGCGAGTGGTATCCAATGCAAAAGAGTATAGCATATTTTCATTTAAGTTTAATTCCTATTCAAGAATGAAATGACTACTAGAATCTTCTTCTTGACTCTTGGGGAGCACGGTTATTCGATGATCGGTTCGATTTGTCATGTTTGCTAAACATAGCACCTCGAACAGTCGTATCCAAAATCGATACGAGAGATGGTGAAGAATGGAAAATAGCTTACATCATTTTCTCTTAATACGAGGGTGCATTGAAAAGATGAGGTGGGCGATATGAAACAGCTGGGGCGTTGTCCCCGTTGTAGCGTAGATAAGCATTCTTTTTCCGCATAGGAAGCCATTCTCTTTTTGGTTGGGATACGAAATTATATTATGGCACCCTCTTCATGCCAGCGAATGGATTTTTATCAACTTGGAGAGTGTGCTATGCAAGAGAGATAAATTCATTTCATGCCAGGGCCAGGGTGACGATAATGGTGATGACGATGATGGCTGCGATGGTGTATGTCTCGGGTACCTTTCCCTTCCCTTTATTCTGTGCGTCTATTGGAGAAATATTCAGACAGCGCAGTTAATTGGAATATTTCTCGGCACAAGTTTCTAGGGGTTGCATACTTCATGGAACGTCCAGCTCAAAGCGAGCCACGTTGTGAAGAGTGACTCGAATTTGCATTTATATTAATGCGAAAGCCATTCCTAGACACGGCTCATTCCGTATGCTATTCTCCAACTTGTCAGAGAAAAAGAGAGATAAGAGCAGAGCGTGGCCGAAAGAGTGAAAGAATCAAAATGAAACCTAGGAGGCTAGTGTGGAAAAAATAATTGTGTTGGACCAATCTATGGTCAGAGTTTGTAGTAGACTTAGGTAGAGATTTTATTTTAATAATAATTAGGAGTGCAGTTTCAGCATTACAGTATTAAACCTTCGTTTAAAGTAGTGGACATAGAACAAGATGTTTTGCATTTCCGTTGCCAACTACATTCTTAGGAATGGCAGACATTATAATGAATTTGGCCCATAACAGCGGGATAGCTTGTCATTCCGAAACTTGATCTATTTAGCTGTCTCAATCATAATTTAACTATGATGGAAGTTGGAAATCTATTTCGACTCAAACAAGCTTAAAACAAATATTTAGTTTCTCTCTTCGTCTTTCTCATAAAAAGGTGGTGCTAATAATTCGGTAACAAAACGGTAAAGTTAAATGAACTGTGAGGTTTCATTAAAATTAAATAAAAAAGCACAAGATGAGGCTCAATTTTATTTATTAACAAGGATTAAAAACAACAAACCACAAATCACGCAATTCAACATGATTATTTTTTAGTGACTTTCTTTAACTTTGGAATTTAAAAACTAGTTCAAGCGAACTTACACTGTTGCATTTTAAGTATTTGTTTCCACTGACAATAGCTTACGGTAAATGAGATTAGTTTTTCCCTTCGCCGGTTGTTTCAAAGCTTTTCACAGTCAACAGACCGTGAGAGATGTCGTAAGGAATTACCGAAAATTAGATTAATTACTGCCGAGTCAACTCGTAAAATTTATAATGAAAACATACGCCTGGGAGAAATGATGCGCAACGATTAAACGAAGAAAACCGTAGAAACTAAAAACATGAAAACTCAACCAACGATGCACGAGTGCCGTAGGCTCCCATTCTGCGTGGTTTGGCAACATGCACACAGTGGAGAGGAAAAACAAATTACCACTTCGAAGTGATGGACAAAAATGTGGAAAATAAATTAGATCGCAGTAAGAAAGCTTGTTATTGCCAAAAGCGTGTTTTTAATGGGATATAAAATATGAATGAAATTCAATCTCCTACATTAGCTCTGATTAATTGAATCTGTGGGGACACGGAATACACAATTGCGCCAAATATCAGACACTTGGAAGAGAAATTATAGATTGTTGCGTGTCATAAGACCGAATAAATAAAGATTAATAAAGACAAACAACAACCTTTGTTGTGCTGTTTTGTTGATTCGAAGCGCATTACGATCATCTTGCGTTGGGTACAGTTTGTCTACCATTGGGAGAAATCAGAATGAAAAATTTTTGGTTCGACTCAGAGCGATCGGGAATTTTAAATGTAAATATTTACCAACAGCTCTCAGACGCTGTGTCGACCAACTTTTCCCAGCTGACCTATGCTAAGAGTGGAATGGTAGGGTCTTTTCTTAAAACAAATATCATCCTTACTGCTGGGATGTTTAAGCAAATGACCGTACTATTTATATTATTACAAGTAATGGGAAATGTGTTACAAGCCAGTCGATCACAGGAGAAATAGAAACACTATGAATTATATCAATTACTGTCAATATCTTCTCTCGACAATAGTTGCTTGTATAGCGTGTTACGAATGGAATAAGTTACACTTTAATAGGTAAAGTGTCATTGAACACTACTTTTCACGAAAAATTATGGAAAGAGTGTTAATAGGATAATGGGACTCGATGGAATTATAAAATTAGATTCACGAAAAATATTGAAGCAAACTGAAATATGCATACCTATGTTTGATTGTTTCAAGAGGAGTTTTTTTTATCTCGTTTTACAATACTAGCATTCCGAATATATTTGCTACCTTCTATGCTTGAAAGAACAACTACGAAAAAAAATTAACCGAAAACTATCAACAATCAGCATTTTGGAACGACCAAGACGAAAGAGATTCAAGTGTGTTTTCACAAGAGAAGGAGAGAAAGCGTAACCATTCACCAGGAAAAGCCTATAAAATAACAGTAAATTCTCTATCAGGGCGTGGCGCCTCAGGACTCTTCTATTGGATCGCACAAATTTACAAACACAACTGCTTACTGTTGTTTTACTTTTGAGAAGGTGTACGTAAGGACGAGCTGCGCAACAAGACAACAACTAGAGAGAGCGAAGCTCGCAGAGTAACAGGAGTAAAGAGTACCATAGATAAATCGATTTTTATTATACGGAGGACCATCCTGAAAGGGTCGCTGCGAGAGTGGCTCCACCGTTAGGTCGAAAGATGGGAACAGTGCGAAAAATTCATTTCAAACGACTGCTTTATGCGCAATAGCAATTTTACGAGAGTTCCTCGGGGGTTTCCTTTTGATGATAGTTGATTTCCGCTGGCGTGGAAGATAACAAAGGTTCGCTAGAACAAAGGCTGACGGATAGGAACCAACAATCTGTGGGAATGAAGGAGAAGAGTTTTGGGCATCGCTGCGAAAATATGTCTGGGACGAAATTTGGAAGAGAAAGTGTTGCAGCTGGGCTTAGCAGTGTGAAAACGACCATACGATACATACCTAAGATGTTACTGAGCAAAGGACTAAATCTGACTGTATGGGAAAAAGTACATTTATCGATCAACTTGGTAGACGACTGTTACGATGAACGTTTTTCATTTCTAGGATGCTGGATATTACCGGGATAAGTTTTCTTATTTTCAAATGATCGTTTTATGCACTGTACTTCAAAAAAAATTGCACCAAACCTAGACCATGTTTAGTATATGCATGTGCTTTCATATGAGATTGATATCTTATGTATTCTTCAACAAAAAGAAAAACCATAGTTTGAAAAAGTTCTTTTTTAATTAGTCAGATAGTTAATTTAAAAAATCAAGAATTTTTAGATGAAATGATGTTGTTTTTCTTCTTTAATCGTGTTTTCTAAGTAGAACAACTGTTTGCACTTAAAAACAAACCGGATATGAAGGACAACTGATAACCATGGAAAAGCAGCCAAATCAAGCCATCTTGTGTTAGAAAAAGAAGGAAACGCATGTCTGATTCCTCGCTCTCGTATGCCTCCTCAGCTTCTCTGTTCAGCCATTCTTCTTCTACCAGCTAAGGAGGACGCGGGTATTTTATTGATTGCATTTTATGCGCATGCGATAAAATAAAATTCCACTCACACAACGTTCCGGTATTCCGGCGAGCAAGAGCCTAAGTGGGAGTAAGGTGGGGTTGCTAAGACAGGAAAAAACCCGAGTTGGATACATTGCTCTGCGAAAAGTTCGTCTTTCCTGGGGGAACTTGAGAGCAATGTAGGCGGTCGTAGGCATGCACGGAATGCGAAATGACTGAACACAGACATCCAAATAGAATTCATCTCTTGGAGCTTTCGAGCCTTAAAATGGAGGAACCAGAAGTCTGGAGATTTGTTGTGGGGATTCTGTGGTCTATTTTATTTAATTTCCTTCTTTTGTATGTAAAAAACCATATATGACATAGATTTTTAAAACTAAGCTCATTCGGCAATTGTTAAGAACCGTTTAATGGCATTTCTGAAATTTAAAAACCCTGGGGAAAAATCTTTATTAGATGAGGGAGTAGAGGGAGTTCTAGTATATCCAACCATTAAGCGTCAGGTGTTCTTCTAAAGGTTTTTGGTATGTGTATGTATGAACTTTTTTTCTTCTTTTTTCTATTTTCTATTCACTTTAATACTGGACAGTATAACTTTTGTCAACTAACAAATCCTGAACACCAGCTGTTGACCAGCCAAATACCAACCAACTGATGACAAAGACAAGCCTTGCTCGGCAAGTTCAAACAGCCACCTGTCAGTACGTCAGTATGGATTTGAACCTTAGAGAAATTATCAGAAGGTTTTGAGACCGAAAATCAATAAATAACTCTCCATTCGGCTTGACCGAGTCAAATTCAACTGCCGCCATATTGTTCGATTCCCTCCCTTTTTTAGCAGTACCCACACATACAAGCACACACTTCTTTACACAAAATTAGGTATCTCGTGGTCTACAGTGTGGACTGAGGATGCACAAGCAGTCTAACAGTCCGCTTAGTTTTGACGAGGACTGCACTCAGAATCAATCGAATAAACCAATAAGGTAAAAATAGAAGGCAAATTCGAAGAGAAGAACACTCATAGGAGTGAAAAAAGGAGAAGAAAAAATGATCATCACGACAAACCAAACATGAGCGGACCATAAAAGCTGATTGTTTTGTCCCTATTCAACGTTCCACTGCGTTCACGGTCATGGTGCACGCAGGATGTATGGAAGAGATATCAAATTTTATTACTTTCCCTCGGTTTGATTCCATTCCATTCCGATTTCTTCACCACCGACCTATGCCTAATCGAATTCTTAATAAATATTCGAGAGAAAGACTTTCTCTATTCTATTTATTGTGTTATGTTTTTTGTCGTTTGGCGGCATAAGTAGTTTCTTTTAAATCGACAGGTCTCTATTTTTTGGTTTATGAACAGGTTTTATAGAAATCGAAGCACAATAATTTTTCCTAGTAGATAAATTTGACACCTACACAACAAATCAGCGTTCTCTGCTAACCGTAACAAAGTGGAATGTCATGAGGTCCCAGGTTCCCTTCCACCAGAAAATTCCTTCTACCCTTCTTCTACAATTTTTGAGTATTATGATCTTTTATGTAGGTGTTAAAACCTGGAATGAATTATTATTTAAGTTCTTCTCAATAACTGCCTCAATTATATCATGTCTCAAGGACTCATTGCAAATGCAATCAATCCAATTGTCTCAATTGGAATTTATTGTTCTTATTTCCACCTCTGGAGCAGAAACCTCTGGCACAAAGTAAAGTTGGAAGAGTTGCACCGCAAAAGTGCATGTTATAGGAAGCTCTTCAATAACTACATTTATGCCACTCTTGGCCTCCATTATAATATTTCATGCAATTGTACTCATATCCCTTGACGACACATTTTCACTCAAAAATGCTGACCAGGCGTGGAATGGATCATTCTCTTTTGCATTCTGCGGTGGACAACACTCCATACATATGTAACTTTAACGATGACGAAAGCGAAACCCGACATTTATTTAGTTTATTTTACCTTTTATATGTATAAAGTACTCCACTAGAGTTAATGTCATCCAAAGCCAAAGAGCAGCACGCGTTTGCTAGATGGGCTAAGATTATTCGCAATGTCTCAATCTGGCCGTTCCAATGCGCGAACCGGAAAAATAAATGCTGTTCCAAACCGTGTCTACAAATGTGACACCGCGAACAAAACGGCCTTGAACGTTCTACTGAAAAAGCATATCACACTGACTGGGAACCGCTTTACCATTGAGAGGGTGTGAGTGTCGAAACAGAATATAGTGGACATGCATAATAATAAAACCTCAGACCGAAATAAAGCTACCCTGTTATGCGCCATTTTGTATAGAATTCAGTCCCACACCCAGCTATGATTAGCATACGTCGCGAGATTCGCGCACATAGATAGGCAGAATTAGCTTCTGTCAACAACAATCACAAGAAGACTATTCGGGTCCATTAAATTTCATTTATTGTTGTGTTAGCGCAGTTAAGCGTACAATTGGGTAGGTCATAGACAGACCGTCCAACGTTTCAAACCTTGCCACGCAAACTGAACCTACCACCCGCTTGTCATCGTTATGCCTATTCAATGCCAATTTTGCCAATGGCTATAAATGCCATATATATCACACACCACGTCTTATCGTGTGAGGATGATTTAACACAAAAAAGTCAAAGCTTTATTATTGGATACTTGCATTTTTCATCCAGATTATGGTCAGTTAACAAACCATTTATTTGAAAGCACATAGTTGTATTAAATATGTATTCGAAATCAAGATTTGTTTGACTCAGTAAATCTTAAAAATGATATGGTCTGGTTGGGTACGCGAGAGCTAAGTGGTCGCGCCGGTTATTAAATCGGTCGACGAAGCCTTTCCTTAACGGCGTTGGTTTGAATCCCAACCGAAACCCTATACGAGCGAGCTCATAATTCATATAGAATCGGAAAACATTCTTGGGAATTCAAAGTGATGTTTTTTTTAACTCAACCAGATTTTCATTTAAGACTTAAACATCATTTGGATTTGTTTCAATGGCTTTACAGCCGCAGAACGTCAACTCAAAGTAACGGACTTACGATTTTAGAAATTTCTTTTGAAATGACTTACACGCCAAGCTGAGTTTTGCTACGAGGGTTCCTTGTGAGATGTTTCAACTATTGGTCTGGCTGCATTGGATAATTACGCTCGCGACGCGTTTTGAATAAATACTCTTAACCGTAGAACTACTTGCATATCACAATCCGTGAAGTGGTATTCCCACGAAACTGTGAATAATTACACTACAAGGGTAACAAAGCATATAACGGCTATTCAAACGATCCCACTGGTACACTTTCTCCACTAGAGCCATAAATCCATCGTAGTAATAATAACAGAACATTCATTCACTTGTTTTGACTACAATGCTCTCAATTCAACAAAGAAGCAGAAAAATTGAATGGATTGAGTGGAAAAATATTACAACTACTTTTCAGAATCATAAAGAATATGCCCTATGTCAAGAAAATTCAATCCGAGGCTTTAATTTTCTTATGATCACAACCCATTCCCTGAGTGTTGTGTAAAGCACAAAACTTGTGCAGAATATGTACAATCGCGTTTTGTTGTTTCTGCTCCTCATCATTTTGTGAAATAAAATTATGTTGTGATTGAAGGGAAACTACTACGGCATGAACACCAATATAAAACTAAAGAAACACCACTTGCATGTTGTGTGTATCTTATAAAACAAACGTTGCTTAACATGTTTTAATATCTAATCAACGAAGATATTATAATGCAGTGGATCAAGTTTTTTGCGTTACCAAACAAGATCCTTTTCAAAACCTTATTTTGCTAGCTGCAAATTTTTCAGGGGGAGACCAACATCAGTTGAAGAGTTTTTTTTTAAGTTTTCTTTATTCGAACACATATTTAGAATCAAACTATGGGGTTTGCCACTATGGTCGTGTATACTTGACCGTGTGATGTTTTAGCACACCTAAAGGCAGGACCCAGATCCAGATCCAGTAGAAGCATAAATCAAAGCATGTGTCACGTTGGAAACATAAACCAGTTCTACGATCAAATTTTCCACCACTCGTACAACCATTTTTTTGTCCGTTGCCTACCATATGGCTACAATATACACACGATACGAAATTGTTCCATTGGTACGGCAAGCATGGCGTCCCAAGAAATGGCCGGAAATCACTATGGCGGATAAGTGAAGCTGGCATCGAATGTCCCTTGCGGCTCGATAGCGAACCGGTTGAGTTTTCCAGCTGAACGACTATGCGAATGGAGAGCAAACCCGCCGTCAAAGCTGTCCGACTACCCCAAATGCCTCGTAGGCAAGATGCTGTGGTATGGCAATAAAAGGTAAACGAAAACAACCGCGAAAGAGGCATGCATCAAAGTTGCTGTGGCTGAAGAACAAGAAGAAAAATGGCGGCAAATTGGCTTTTGTTGCATCCATATATCCTCTTGACGTGAATTTATTACACGTTCGTAGTCCGTTTTTCTGCTGTCGTTCTGTGTTGCTGCCCCAAAACCACACCCGATGCCTAGATTGTTCTTTTTTGTATGCAACATGAACCGCTTGCTTCTTGGAATAGCTAATGCTATCTACCTCACTGATATGAATATTACCAAGATGAATTGTATTATATTTTATAGATGCGATTGAGGGTGACTGCAAGATACAACGCCTAATAAGACATTATTTACCCAATACTGTATGGTGAAGATTTTTCTTATTTCCCTAACTTTTACGTAAATGGGGTTCAGAATTTCCATGAACAATTTCGTAATAGGTAACATACCTGCAAAATCTCCGCATACTACTCGGTCAAAGGGGTTACTCATCCAATCTGAAATCAAACAAAAAAATTGTTGTAATTAGTGATTAAAAAATTCAATACAATATATATTTAAATCCAGTACTATAGCTATTTTATTATCTATGGTCAAAAAATGACATTATCTAACTATGCTTTACTTGAAACAGATTTAAGATTTTTCATGTAGCATTATTTGGTAAATGCATCGATACGAATTGAACGCTACATATCTTATTGTTGGCAAAACAAAAATCAAAGATTAAACTAGATAACCTCAACAAATAACTATATGCCTAAAGAGTGCATTAAACATATGACCTCCACTAATTTGAGCTTCCCATGGCAAAATATCGCAAACATAGCATGACTATTGTACCAACCCCCGCGAAAAAGTGGTAAAATCACGCAGAAAACACTCATGTGTTGAGAGAGAGCAAGCGAAACTTGTCTGATAAAAACACAACACAATTATACATTGAACACAACATAATGACTCTCCCACTTGCAGACGCTAGATGAAAGAATGGAGATAGTCATGTTCCATTTTCTTTGGCGGAAAGCAAACTTAACATAGTTTGTTACGCTTTGTTTCTCTTATTCTCATGTTTAAATTTTCTTATTTTTCATTTCTCTCAAGTAACCCATTAACTTCACCAATGACGCTTGGAATGGAGGGTAAATAAGCATTTATAGCGAAAAGCCAACAATCTCAAGGTGAAAATCCAATTCCCATGCATTGCATCGTTTTGTTGCAATGTTATTGCAGTAATGTATATGATAACATCGTAACTTGAACGTAATAAGGCCAATGTAGTAGCTTTTCGATGCTTTATGTTGAAATGGATACACTCGAAGTATCGGAACTAATTTTTTAAAGTGGTTTTACTGATTTTACAGTATATTTACAATTACGATCTTTTCACCGTTTGTGTGAACCACACTGAGTATTTTTTGGAGTTTGTTTTTGCTTTACGTTAGACCTTAAGCCTGCCCCAAATTCAAATGACTACAAAAAATTTGGCAATATTCCGATCTAGTTACTTCAAAAGGCAATTCGATCGGATCCCTGCTCTAAGGTTTTGTTTTCATTTCAAGATTAGTTGTTTTATCGTACTTCTCTAATGCTATAATTATTCAAAAAAGATTTTGCCGTAATATGGTGACCGATGCTCACGGCATTTTGACGCTTTATTCAGTAAATTGACGAGGTTACGAATGGACAGAGAATTGTTTTGACAGGCAGGCATACATAGCGATACCCGTGCAGATTTCTAGCAACGCACCTTCATGCATGTAGGTAAGGTAATAAAAGAAACCCTTATAACGTCACCTACAGGGGTGAAGAAGGAAACGGCATGGCATACTTAAACTACCTCTGAAAGGTATGAAAGGACTTATGCAACATTACGCTTGCCGAAAGATTCTTTTCTCCACGAAGTACCCCTGGGATGCAAGGGTACATATATTTAAGGGTTGAATGCGTCGAACCTTTTGCTTCTCAAGCCTTTCGGCAATGACACATAACTTTCAGATTACCTCCTGCAGTGGCTGAACTTTCTTACTTTTTGTTATACACATATTTGTCAAGTCCTTGGAAAAAGAGAAACTTTTCAAAAGAATTTAGCTGTTGATGATAAAGTACCCTTTCGACAGAAAGTTTTTTCGTCACTGGCCGTGCTTCAAGGCCAACGAAATTTAAACCCTAGACAAATTATTCGCAACCATCGTTCAAGCAAAGCAGCGTTAGTCTAACCATAAAAGTTTTGATGCTTGATTGATTCTCTCTCACCCACAATTTTGAATAATAATTTCAACAAAAAAATCTTCAACGATTGCAGCTTATCAGCTCTGAAACTGGTTATCAATCCAATGATGTACATGGTGTATATAATTTCAAACGAAAGCTGATTGCTTAATATACCTTAGTAAAGCTATTTGCTTTTATAGCCTCAACGACAGTACATGTTAAATGGGTATCATTTTTTAAAAAATACTCTTGAATTTGGCTAATCTTTACTCCTATCTTTGCTCCGATTTGCCATGTGGCATTTGACAACAATTCTCCATTCACCACAACTGAGCAGAAATTGGGGACAGTGCTAGATGCGCCTTGGAGAAAATTCTCCAAATCAAGCTGAAGAATAAGAGGAATCGGATCAAGATGCAGCCATCGCTTGACTTGATATTAAAATCAAAATCACCATAAATTTAAGAATTAAAATTCTATTCTCTCTCTTTGGAAGACTGAAAGTCGGTAAATAAATTTGAATAAATTAAGCTTAACTTTCAATCTTCGCTGGCGGCATCAGGGGCTGTACTGGATGCCACCTCGTGCTCGCAACCAGCGGTTGCGACTCAAACGTGAATGGAATCGAGGCTTGATGCTTGCTTGCCTAGGTGGCCAACAGTTACCCTTGTTACCCATGTCCACATAACCAAGCTTAGAGAGAAACCAGCGCTTGAATCTTGTCACTTTCTGGTTTCACTCCAATCTAGCTTGTCTTTCCGCTTCCCGTGGGTACAGCATTTTCGAACAAGTTCTATCATAAAGGGTAGGTGGGTTGAATGAAATATTCAACACATCCCTAAACAATATGATAATGCGGAGTCAGACTGTCCATGACGACAACGGAGAGAGCAAACAAGGCCGAGAGAGAAAGAATGAGAGGGTAGAAGACACAAGGCGCTAGGTAGAAAAGATTACCTTCTGCCGTACAGGGTAGTACAGGGAAACGATTCGGCGTTATCACCCCATTTGGGTGTTCTTCTGTGCAAGGTTTTCGCTGGCCTTTGCTTGCAAACCATTTTAGTCTTTTTGGGTTTTTCTAGTAAGCATCACAGGGATAAAAAAGGGAAGCCAAAGAGAATCCTATGTACCCAATCTGATACATAGAACGCTTTTCTTTTTCAAATCATCCTTCGGTGGACAGAATTAGAAATGCGCATAATTTATTGTTCTCTCCATGATTCGCCATCGAGCATACATAGTTCTCCTATAGACAACAAAATGCGATCCCGCTATTTATACTCACACGCATTTAGTATATTTCTATCTGAAATGCATCTGAACATAGTTCTTTTGGTTCTTCTTCAGTATTCGGAGGTTCGCATGGAA
Organism: Anopheles sinensis; assembly: GCA_000441895.2. NCBI lineage: Eukaryota > Metazoa > Arthropoda > Insecta > Diptera > Culicidae > Anopheles > Anopheles sinensis. The sequence goes on along the minus strand of KE525233.1, from coordinate 328,707 downwards.
TGCACCTGATTAAATATTATAAAAGTGTGCACCATTGGGTAGCCTTTAAATGTTCGTGAAGATTACATTTTTTATCAACTAGTTTTCCTGCAAAGTATGGTTGTGTAAGAAAGAAGGCATTCTAAGAATTACTAACCTGTGCTGGCGAATTTCTGTAGAGCTGATTGCGATGCTACACGAGACGGCAGTAGGTATTTTTGTGAATCCAAGTGTGTGGGTTTTTTGCAAGAAAAGAAGAGAGAGAAAGCAAATAAGAGAAGATCAAAATGTGTAACAAGAATGTATTGTACAGTAAAATTCTGCATTTCGGGAACACAAAATGGTAAATTCATACTCTTAACGTCGCGCACTTTACATCACGTCTAGGCTTGCTACACATATAAAATGGTTTGATCTATAAATTTTGCTTAGTACAGTTTAGGTACGATCAGAATTACTAATTTCACACGTGCTAAGACAAAAATCGGCATTATGAAGGAAGGTGGTCTATGAAGGCATCATGTGAAGATGGAACGCTACGCATTAATTTTTATAATTTTTATCTTGTTCAATGAAAAGGATTCAATGTAACGACACTACGGAATCTCCTAGCTCGTCAGGTATTGACTAAACCTCCCAGTTTTTTCAGGTATAAATTATGTCTGTTGGAAGTTTCCATATTTCCCTACTGTCTTCAAGAATAAAACTCCGTCGGTTAAACAATGGGTGCATAAGAGTGCTTTTTTACTATCGAGAATTGTAAAATTTCTTTAGATTGTAAAAAGATTGGCTTCATGCTTAGTTTACATGAAGCACAAGACAACCTTTGCAAACGGCAATATGCTGTCATTTGGCCAGTCAACTGTCGAAGTAAGCGAAAATCTGTTTTTTGGTCAACGAGTGAAAATTAGAGTTTTCAAAGCTTTGCGCAATTGGTATTTTGTTCGAATGTATGGACAATTGTTGTTTGTGAAGATATCTAACATTTTAAGACAATATTTTAGTACACAAATCAGCGTTGGTCTATTTCTTTTCAGTTTAATACTCAAATCAATATTGAATCATCTTTCATTTGCATTGGCTCGCGTATGGTACACGAAACAAAAATAAAGGTGACAGAAAAAGTTATATTTTCGCGTGGATTTTTAGGCATTTGCACCTCGTGTAAACTAAGCATCATGGTTTAAACCAAATTACTCCATGTTTGGGGATCACACAATTTATGAATTTAACATTTTCCAGCTTGTTATCTCATGCTTTACAGTAGTGAGTTATAGTTACTTCTCAATAAACATAAGAAATTGAAGACTTGACAAAATATTACTTGACATTAAATTAACGATAGCAAAAAAAAAATTGTATGACATTCAACAAAATGAAACAAACCACAATTTGAAATTCTTGAATGAAAACCAATAGTCTATGTTGGCGATCTAAATCAATCGCTTGATTTCGATAAAATCTAAACCAAACGAAGTACAGCGAAGTTTTGCAGTTGAAGCAAACAATTCAAAGTAAACTGAAAATAGAACTTTTAATTTATTGCTTTCATTATGTTTTACAACATTACTCAAATAAATCTCCTACAGAGTTAGATATGTACACAGATTGGAAATAAAGAAATTAGGATAATATTTCGTCATTCTGCTTTATTCTATTAAAAATCATTGATATTTATTGGAATATATATTTATAGAGGGATGTTATGGAAAATTTCAACTTGAATTTACATATTTTAAAACTATTATTAAAAAGAGGATGGATGCTCGAAACACATGGAGGTCGTAATACTTGCAAAAAATCATTCACAGAATAAGGAAAAAATAAACAGTTGTATTTCATAAAACAAGTTGAACTTTCTAATAAACAAAGCTTTAGACATGATAATGATTGAAGGAATGAAATGGAAATCGCATCGTATTGCTAAAGACAGAAATATCTAGTAATTTGATGCAATGATTCATGCAATGACACATTCAAGTAATCACTTTTATTTAAAATCACTCACCAGTCACTAGCCATGGATGTCGAGTAATATCCGGAAGGCCAGATTGGCCTCCACCGACGGAAGAGGAAAGTTGAGAGCAAGCTGATCCGAGCGAGTCAACGCCAACGCCTGCAGAAGCAGCCGAAACTGCAGCCGCTTGTTGATAAAACTGGGCGATACTAGCACTGCCTGGTACACCCATCGGAGGATAGCTATTCATCACACTATCAGTATACCTACTGCTAAAAAAGAATTGTAACATTGCAACTATTAGTATTCAATTGACAGGTAAAAGCATGGTTGAGCAATATCGCAAAATTTAATGAAATATTTACCTGCACGACTTATCATCCAGCCCCGAGAAGCCAGGCATCGTGGAGTAGCTGGTGTGCGTGTTGGGATGGTTAGATACAAACGGATACATTTTGCTGGTTGGTGGTGAGTTAGGACTGCCTTCGCTGCCTGTAGTCAGTGGACTGCCTTCCGAGTTGGGTGTCTGCGATACTGTCGAGTTCGAGTTGGAAATGGATTGTGATGAAATCTGTGAGCTTATGAAGGGCTGGAACTGGGCGTATTTCGGTAGCATACTATCGATTATGAACTTTGACATGACCGCATCACCTGAGCACACCACGGGCGCACAGGCGGGAAGCGTCTAAGTCAGGTTATCGTATTAAATTCGTTCTCTTTTAAATTAAGCCTTTTTGCGACGGACAGTGGCCCGAAGCTGTTGTCGTTCTGTTGGCTACGCTTTGTTAAACCTGAACATTGTTATGCGGAAAGGAAGATGTTAGTGGGAAGTCATGAAATCTAAAGTTAGTAAGGAGCACAATACAGCACAATAAATAATGGAATAATGCAACACCTTACTTACCAGAGCGATGTCACAAACAAGGCAGTATTACCAAAACCACCGGTCAATCTCTTTGACGTTGCGATGATATGGTACCCACGAATGTTGAAAGATAGACGGAGTTTGAATTGCACGAAAATCACAAAACTTTTTTAACGATTGTTCACTCATTAATCTTTTGCTGTTTTACAGCAGACCATTAGTTTCAACACATAGGCAGTTTAGCAACGATGTTTGCCTTTCGACGATCATTTCTTGAGCATTTTCTGCCTTTTTGTTCTGCCTATTTGTTGTTCATAAGCAATTGACCGTATGGAGGCAAAACCAAAAATTACTGTGCAATTCACAACTAGATTATAAATCGAAAATCCAGGTTGCAGATGCAAAATAAGTCATACACTACAAGATATAGAATTTTTTTATCAATTCAACTTTCCAATCGATATTTTGTTTAACTTTGCACTTATCCCGCTTCACTTGGTTTTCAACAGCACTTGCACAATCTACAGATAAAGAGTTTCTGAATTTCGATGACTCTTTTAATCGTTATGGCTTTAATGGCGATAAAACTACAATCGAACACTCCGTGGATCACAAAATCACTGTTGAACGAGGAAAGACTATTTTCAATCACTGGAAAACGCCTATCGGCATGAATACTAGTGGTACATAGTTGGCCCAAAGATAGGCTACGTACACCATAGAAATCTTAAATGAATGGGTACACTTTTGCCGACAATTCGTTAAAATTCCGGTTGACATCAAAATCGCGACGGAACCACGTTGTTTTTTTATGTTGATTCTACGTTACGCAAGCCTTAGATGCCGAAGAACACGCAAAGTGCTCGCCTGTGTTCGTTCAGCCGGCTGGCCGATCGCACGCCCGTCTTGGTGTGTTGCTTTATTTTTACTGTTATTAATATTATAATAATAAAAATTCGATCGTAGAAGTCCGAAGTTGTTTACGTTATGACAAGTAGTTCGTTTATGACACAATACAAAAGTTTCGCATATAACAAATGCACGAAGAGGAAAACCAGCGCGAGAGAAGATGGCCTCTTCTCCTTAGAGCGAGAGTGAGCGAAGTGAGATGACTGTTGATCTTTTTTCTTCTACTCCGGATCCTGTAGTATTCTCGTTCTCCCTGCTGCCTTGTAAGGACGAGAGATGAAGTTCTCTTTCCAACTCTCCTTATCTCGGTCTCTCCAAGGTAATAAGTGGTTCTTTCTCACACGTGCGAACGTAACTCTGCTTATCTCACTTCGTTGAACTAGCGACAGGTAGTGCAGTCACGTTGCCAGATTGAGGAACTGATTCTCTTTCGAGTAAATGCACTATTTTTGCGCGAAACTCAACAAACACCAAACATGCTGCAGCATGTAAATGAGTGGCATGAGATTGATAAGAGCAACACATGCTAGCACCGATGATTCCTATTGAAAGGCTGTGACGTTCAGTGACGATTTTAACAAATATCCACAAAGCACCAAAGACATTGTTGTAGACATTGACTATGTATGTAGCAAACTTTTTACAACTCTCTTTATTTTGTCTACGCTTTTGAACCGGTAGACTACGGTAAAGCTAAAACCAACAAAGTAAAAATCATCGCACGGGATGCAGTGGATCAACGAATTCCAGTCGCACATGAACACACGTTTCGCACGCTCCTATACGGGTTCGCGGTAGTAAGACGTATGATAGATAGAGATTGTGGTCGCGGTGGCCAACACGATCCAAGAATCTGCTAGCGACATTCTTCAATGCGCTCACGAACCACTGAAGCATAACGTCTCTTTCGCTCACATTTCTAGCTTTTCTTTGTTCACGTTCTTCTTGGATCAAGTTTTGAGAAGCGGGAATTTCTTCTCGTGCAGGCCGTCCCACTCGGTAGTGAGAGAATTGGGCATCCATTGGTCGTGAACGTAGCGGGCTAGTGTGTTCTTTCTGCCTTTTGTCCGATGCATAAACCTAGAGAAGGACAAAATATATTCTCCTCAAACTCAGAGAGCTTAGCTTGGTTGGTCTTTCTTTTGCGCTTTAGCTTGAAGTGTTTTCGAGTTGCACAAGTTGTCATTATACACACAATTTTCTCTCCCAGTCTGTTGTCTTGCCCGAATGAATCCAGCGTGACTCAAAAAGAGTCGAGTGTGTTGAAGGAAAAGAAGCAGTGATTCCGACACACGGAAAGGCAACCGCTAAGGCATGAGAATGGTAGCGGGATGTGGTTACAACAAGGAAACTTAGGGAAAGATTATTCTCGGTTACCGTTGTGTCTCAAATTGGCTTTAAAAAGATAAGAAAATGCCATTGTTCGATTCAGTTTGTCTGCCCGAGTTGTCGGAAACACATTTCCACTCAATTGAAACGCTTCCACCAATGCACAAAGCTCTACCAACAAACCGGAAACAGTAAACTGGTTCATCGTACTATCAATGCACCGCGTAAGCATACAAATATGCAAACCAAGGCAGACAAAACTTCTGAATTTTATTCAAACGCACTTTGCATCAGCTCTGGTTTCAACAACGAACAAGGATTGTTTGCTGTTCGTATAGAACAGTTTCTTTTTTTATGATCAGCTCGTGAAACACATCCTGGTTGCAATGGACAAAAAACAATGCAGAATATACTTCACTATCGTACCACGCACTTACAAACAGGATAACATTTGCAGGGCAAACTTTAAACTATGATCGGAAAGAAGAACCGTTTGCATTGGAGAAGAGCCATAATAGCAGGAATGGAATAAAGCTTGACCATCAGGTTGAAACTAGACAACCTCAAGTATAAATGTTCCGCAGTCCAAAAATGAATTAACGAAAAATAAGTATACATTATTTGAAAACTTCTGATGATTGACAATGCTGTCAAATGCATGCCTTAATTTGCTAGAGTAATTGTAGATGCGAAACAGAATGTGTTTCGTGCAGGAATCACAGCTACCAATAAAACACGTCAAACGTCACGTCGTTAAACACAAAAAAACTAACGACTTAAAGCAGGCAGGCTCCACTTTTACGACCTTATCGACACATTTGTACCCCACACAGAGGGTCCATGTATGTGTAAAACATAAGAAAGAAATATGTTGATGGTAAAAGGTAGCGAGCATCAGTTTCGTTTTCAGGCTTGAAACAATACTTAAAATGGTTTCTACCCAGAACAACAAAACGATTTCTCCGATTCCTTTTATTTTAGAAAATTATGCTTTACTCACAATTAATTATTGTTAAATCTCAAATCAAGCATCAAGTGCATTTCAGTTGATACTTAATAGTTTATGGTTGATTAGAAGTTTACTTTGCTAACATGTTTTATGAAGATAAGTCTCGGCTGATAGTTATCTATGATAAAACTGTCCACACAATGAAGCCTTCTATCATACGCCTTTAATCATCAGTGGTATTAATAAGCAAGAAAAGTGACGACGACTTGATACACACGCCAGTTATGCCAAGCCAAACTGCCAGTAGGCCACTAGGGCAGTTGAGTCAGTGTTCTCTCTCACCGAGAAAAACCTCCTCGGCAAATATAAACGGTCGTGCAACTATTAATAGGCTCGTAAAACAATTTAAAAACTGTAAAAACTTTTATTTCAACCATAAAACCAGCAGCTCCTAAATGTGTTCAAAGTCTATTAGGCGGAAAGAGGGATATGATGCGAGAGGCTACGTTTTATATACATTTTTATATGTTTTATTCCTATTTCATTTCTTTTTCGTTTCATACCGAAACAAAACGCCGCTCTTAGATAGGCTGTGGCAGAAGTAAGCAAAAGCGGATTAAAGGAGCACAAGCACTTGCTCTTTCGGAGGAAGGATGGATTGACCACCGAAAACAAACACACACATCCGTACAGAGCAACAAGGTAGAGGAGACAACATTGGATGGCCAATAAACAACCACAAATGGATAAACTGAACCAGACAAACACCTATGATTGATAATGAAACGATAAAATGAGATATATGCTTCGTGTGCGTTCGTGCCATAAAAAAGAAACCCTTGAAGATGGAGTCATACTTCAGTGGAAGATTGAGGAAGAGTTGTTGTTGGTTTATGTAGATTATGAAAATTATCAACATTTTACAACCCTCCAGTTCTTGAACACAGCCCACATATAGTCGGAAATAAATCGTCACTACAATAAATCGATTGACCGCAAGGTGCCGGACTGAGCATGAATTCACAGCACAATATTAACGACGGAGCTCGTTAATTACAAGATGTTCACAGATGTTTTATTTTATAGAAGGAATACTGTAAATCATCCTATTTAGCCGAGTCAGTTAAGTTTATTGTTCCATAGCAAAAATGAATTGAAAACAGCTAAGCGACTGATTAAGAGATCTTACCTTGATTGACGGTAGCTGAGAAGTTCCAGATTGCTGATGAATAGTTCTGATGTACTGTGTTATTCCATCAGTGCTTCTTTTTGCGAGAACACCCAACGAAAAACCCCTGAATGGCAGAAGATCATAAAACTAATATATTTCCAACATCACAGATATTCCATGCCACAGATGAGATTTTTTTCTACGCACTAGATCCATACCATTGATAGATCATTTTATTATCACCATATTTTTTAATCACCTTTCACCGATTGGTATAAATGCATATCATAGCTTGTACTATTGATTTATGACCAGATATCATGCCACATTTTTATCACTGCACTACTGGCTTAATTATCATAGCCAAATATGAATCACACTTTTATTATTTCAAAACACCTTCTTTATAATGCCCTTAATTATAACTTAAACTGCAAAATGACGATGGTATCAATGACCTAAGGGGGTACCTGGAAGAAAAAGAAAAAAGTAATTTTATTGAATGTTCTGTGATTCAATTCTCAATATAAATCAATAATTCTTTTCTACACTTGAGAGTGTAATCCTGCTGTAAAACACAAACAGGATAACAATCACTGCAACGCCATCTAGTAGCTAAATTAAGAAACTTTCACACGTAATCTCCATTGTCAAGCATGGAAGCTTCGGAAGCTATCGGTTTTGCTCATCTTCCCACATGTTTTTTTTTTATTTTTGACATAATATGCCTTTCGTGTATGACGATCCTATAGGAATTTCTGCTTTGATGTTTTTGCAATTGGATTTCTGCGTATGAAAAGTCAAAGACAGACATTTTTCATAATTTTAAACAAATATGGATAACGTAGACGAGTCAGACTATGTGATTGTGCTGTTTACTAAGTAATTCCAAATTCAAAACCTTTGGTTTTTTTATCAGACTATGCTTAACTCTTGCCTCAAATAAGAATTCAATAAAATAGGTTTTAAACATCGAACAATAATAAACACAAACTATTGGACACAGTGTTTGCAGGATAAAAGAAAAAAAATTAACTTTCACGCTACCCTTTCCAATGGATAATTTTTATTAGGTCGTAAATATTTTACGATTCGTAAGTCATAAAATAAAACCTGGCCCAAGTTTAAATGTCACAACTTCATACACGACACAACACAATCTTGTCTCTCTTCATGAACGAACTGGTGTATTCGTGTTTTCAAGACTTCGTCGTCCTACTGAACTTCTTTTACTAGCAACAATACAGTACAAAAAATTCAACAAAAAACACCAATAAACGTGGAGAATCAGCCAGTTGCATACGCAGTGTATCCGAATTTGATGACCTGAACGGGAACAATTCAGGCTTGTATCTTTCCTCGATTGGATTGACTTAAGATTACTTCTTTTTAATTGGAACAACATCCCCAAGTGGAACTAGGCCTCACTCCGTAGAGAGTTTCTGTGACCAAAAGACGGTAAAGTGTAGATCGGTGGTCAGCTGTTCGTAATACCGGGGGGTGCCGACTCGGGACTCGATCCCACACCTCTGGTGTGGTGTTTTATAGCCCAACCACTGCGCCATGGGAGCCCCCGACTTAAGATTGCATTGGTCTTATTTGACTGAACGAGTTTTGTGAATTGAAGATGTATGAAATTGTAGTATGATTTGATTATGGCCTGCATCTGCATGCACTATTCTAAATTGATCAAAAATCTTCTTTTCGTTGCACGCATAAAATGGCTCAATTTGTCCAGTTAAATTTTAGATCTCAACAGTGTGAAGAAGTTCTGTATAGAACTTTTCTATGTGAACTTATCGAAATTGAGTCCTCCGACAAAGATCGATCTTATTTGTTTATTTTTTAATTTGTTGGAAGAAAACTAAACGGTCAGAAAAGGTTCCAATGAGTATCTAAAATCAGTGTCAACACACATAACAAACATACGAAATTGATATATAATATAATTCGGCTCCATTGCAAGGCGCATTTTAAATGTATTGGCATTATCACAAAAGAAGAAAGCTTAGAAGGCTCTATTAAAAGTATTGTTCACAGCGGTCATTGGTCAAAAAACAAGTTCGTACCAGTATTTTAAATCGTGCTTAGACTTACTGGGAATTGAAGGTTAGACTTACTATATTGAAGGTTGACTGGTGGATCTTCGAATGCTAACTAGATTATTTGAAACCCAGAAAAATTGCTGTCAAATTACCAAGAAGACTTCACCGTATCAAATAACTGGGCTCATGGTCATGGGCTTGTGGTACTAACTATAAAATTATTATCACATTCAAAGAATCGTAATGACAAGCGATGGATGATAAACACTAATAATAGTTTAAGTCAAGGCACTCAAATGTTTTCACTACTTTGGTCATTACGGCCATTTCTATGCCTGCCATTCTTTCCTCGCGCCTATTGTATAAGTTGTATACAGTATTGGACAAAACAAGTGCAACTCAATTCGAGTAATCATAAAAAGCATCACTAAGCTTTCATGTCTCGGAATCGAAATCGAGCAAGTCACAGAAGCTGACGAGTCAGTAGTCTAGATGTTTACTACATAATTATTGCAGCGAGTATGTGTCCCCAGCCATTTTGCTCTGGTTAAAACAAGTGCAACTTCTCACTTTATTCTACTTATTTCTCTAGAAGTGTTTAAAAAAAAGATGACAAAGGTTTAGGTTGTTGACTAAAGTGTTCTTTCTTGTTTAATTGTGCCATAACAAGGTCAATATTGCATATTGAGAAAGGTCAGTACTCATGTTTTACCTCTATTCATGTTGTTAGACAGCAAAATGGCTCCTTTAGCATGAATTAGGGCTATGAAAGAAAATATTCGATAATGACAAGAGCGAAATGTCACAAAAAACAAGTTGTGATAGATACCAATGTTGAAAATTGAACGTTTCAAGACTGTGCCCAAATTTTAGTTTAAGCGGGAAGATTTCTGTGTACAATAAAAGTGGAAGACCACGGTCCATTACATTCAAAGAGGGTTCTATGATCGTGAGATCTATTAAGAAGGAACCATTTAAAGTTTCCTTTATGTTGCAAACCGATTTCAGTTTGCAAGCATATCGGACCGGACAATCGGACGACGTCCTGCTGATGCCGGATTATTCTCTGCGAAGAAACCTCTGATTTCACTCAGGAACCAGACTAAAAGAATACTATTTGCTCAATCTCTGGGATGTTCCTAAATGGCGGGCGGTTCTGATCAGTGATGAGTCGAAGTTCAAGATCTTCGGAAGCGACGGGATTTGCCGTGTACGTCAGCCTACTGGCAAATGTTTAGATGCAAGGTATTGCCAGAAGACGGTGAAGCATGGAAGAGGCAATGAGATTTTGTGGGGATGTTTTTTTGAGACTGGCCTTGGTCCAATTCATCTAATCGATGGAATCATAGACCGTTATATAACAAATAACGTCCTTAAAAATGTTATGCTGCCTTATTCTGAATAGAATATGTGATTAAAATGGATATACAAGATAACAACCCCAAGCACACCACCGAAAGATCAAACATTGGTCTAAGGATAACCAAATAATACTGATGAACTGGCCGCCAAAATCTCCAAATCTGAACCCTAACGAAAACTTGTGGGAGTTCGTGAATCAGCGAATTGATTGTGAAGGTTGTCAAAATAAGGATCAGTTGTTTACACGCATCCAAAAGACTTGGGCAGCAATGCTATAAAACTTAATCAACAACCTGATTGACTCTATGCCTCACAGTTGCAAGGCTGTAATTCAAAATAAAGGATTCTATAGGAAAAATTTAAGCCAAATTGAATTTGGTATCCAACACGGGAAGTTGCACTTGTTTTTTCCAGTGAAATAACATTGATTTATCATTATTTTATTTTGCTAAGAATACTTATGTAAGAATCATTTTTGTCGCTATAGTTACCATGAATAGTGCTGTGGCTGAAAACAAAAAATCATTTTTCGCTCAAATTATTGTTTTATAAACCTTCAATGCAGAGTTTCATGAATTTAATTGACTAATTGCACAAGTTTTGTCCAATACTGTAAATCTGAAAACATTGGAATTTATGACAAGCCCCTCTAGCCTTCTTGATAATTTTGTAGTCAGAAAATTAAATTATATTTAAGGATTTTTTAAATTGAAAAAGAGGAGAGATTGTTTATCGAGCAAAAAGCATTTGCTTCAATGCATTTTAAAACAATGATCGTATACCTTCCTTATGTCTGAATATTGTTGACCCTTGTTATTTTCAAGTGCACCCCAAGTCGCTTCGATAGATAGTTCATATAGGGAACCATAAAATGAATAGGGGTATGAATTTGAAGAGTCAAAACAAACCATAAACATCAACCATGTGCCATTAAGCCATAGCGTAACCTCTTCTATTCCCCATCCTTTATTTCATTCGGTAGTTGGTTTCCATAATACAAATTGAACTACGTTTGCAAATCCGAGAACTTTGAAACGAAATTCCCCAAGATCAACCGTAAGTTAAAGGGAAAAAAGAATCAGTTGATAGAAGTTAATCTTAAATCTTCACCTGTTTGTCACTTGTACTTACTTGTCTTGCAAGAATTGGTCCCAGAAAACATGAGATACGAGGGACCATCGTGCTTGCTATTCTTTTGGTTGCTATTAATAGTCTCGGTATTGCTTTCAACACACGCGCAATTTAGAAAAAAAAAATTTCACTCCGTCTTTTCTCTTCTCATTCTATTGAAAGGCTACTCTCACATTGTCCGATCAAATCAATTCCACTGACGGCAGACGTAGCGTTCGGTTGATCATGAAGCTCGTGTTTGACGATCCCTCTGATGATCCATCAAATGTATGATTAAGGTAATATTAAATTTTTACGAGTCAAATTAATGGCTACGGAAAGACCGTGAACCAACCATTCTTGACTACCCCAGACAAGCTTTCACATAAGCTTAAACACGCGTGATAGAGCAAAACAAATGCTCGTTTGATTCAGAACAACTCGTTAGTTGGTGGAATTTATTTTAGCACCCATTTGCTTCAACCCTATTTCAGGTTTCGTGTCACTGTTTGTAGCAACGAGACAGGGCATATTTTGTAATTTTTCGGGGTTCGACCACTATAAGCGACGCTTACTGTACGCCCACATTATCAATGCTGCCTCGAAGGAAAGGTCGCAAGAAGTTTTAGCTTGAGTGTTCCTTTTGCGTCGGTGGTAAAAAAACATCAAGAAATCTAAAAGATCACAATACCCCGTACCGGGACATCAGAAATAAAAACAAAAAATCTAAAAGACACCTTGAATAACAATAATGAACCATTTTAATGTAAAATCTTTGTTTGTATAAATATTTATATTTACTAGGATTTTATTTATTTATATAATGTGTTGTAGTTCACCGGCGAATTTAGAAAAAACTAGGGTAAGTGAGTGAGTTTTCGCTCATGCATGTAATTTTGGCCCATCTAGAAAGAACATCACCTATTATACTGAAACCACTCTCGTGGCTTTTTTGTATTGATATGAATTTCTTCTAGTTAAATACCAAGTTTGAAAGTGACTGTATAAGTATTTTCGAGAAAAGTCTTTACAACCGACGACGCTGGCAGATTGTGGGCCATTTATGCTGTAAGCAGATAGATGTTTTCTCTCTGCTCTTCTCCTCGAGATGTAAGCAACCACTGCGTTAGAAGATTGGGAGTAATGTTTTTCTAAACGTTTGAGTGACTAAAAGAATTATCAAAACATTGCTTGAATTTTTTGGGCTCGAAAAATAATTTATTTTACGATGTAAAAGTGGGCCAAAATAAAGACAAGGAAATCTGGTTTGGACAGAAACGAAACTTTTATGCATTCTGAGCTCAGCAATTCCCTTCGCGAAAATGCGATCATCGTGCTATAAAGTGAATATGAAAAAGGGTAAAATTACAAATAATCTCACTTTTTTGACAATGATAAAGGTAAATAGCATTTTATAACTTATTTTAAAGATTATTCATATTATAAAATACATTGTATAAGCATTTTTTAACTGGGCCAAAACTGGTACACAGGTGGGCCAAAATACCAACAAAGTGGGTCAAAATAGCATCAAAAAGCGTGATCAGAATGTTATTACTTTTCGGTGAAAGCGACTAGTAAACTCAAAAATATGAATTTTATTGCCTGCTTAGATAACTACTCTACATTCACTTCCCAAGTTTATCGTTATATGGTCGATACAATAAATGCAACGATTTTTTTCGTGATGACCCTGCACTATGTGAGCCAAACCTGCCTCACTTACCCTATATATCATCATTAGGGCAGCTGCAAAAACTAAAGGAATTTCGAAAGCCCTGTCAATGCAATTATACCGGTTGTTGTCTCATCTGAACACATTTCATATTTCATATGACGTTTTGGGTAGCAGAGATAATTCCCTCATTTGGTTAGACGAAAAAATGATTGGATCAACGATGCTACTTTAAAAAAATACACTAAACTATAAGTCTGGCAATCTTAAGCTTAAGTTTACTTTCTAAAAAACGTCAATTTCCACGAAAAAACTACATTTTTCAAATATTTCTTGTAGCGTCGAGCTGCGCTTAAGTACATACATAATGATTGTAATTATTTTCTGTTTAAAGTTGTCTAGTAATATACTTATGATGAGTCAATGTAAGTTATAAGAGTTATAACATTCGAGCTTATAAGATAAGAGAGAAAACTTATGTATCTACATTAATCCAGAGCAAGTGATAACAAACATATTCAAATCAATCTGCAATTTTAAAACATCCCATAGGCGAGCTACGGGGTCTCGCGTGACGATTCTGGTTCGCATGGAAATGAGCAGCACTTAAGCTATAAACAATAATACGGTCACAGCAGAAAGCACGTGATACCGACGAATACAACGACGCAGCAGAGCTAGCAAATGAATAGGTAATTAAAAACCATATAAATGTTTCGTTTTTACGACATTTTATTACTAGTATTACTGCCCGCACGGTTTTATCACGATCATGAGGTGGAAAATGGGTTTCATCATTGTGCGCCAACCATTTTACTGACTGTTATGCATTAGCAGTGGTTTTTCTTCTGCATAGGCCACCGTTCGCCGTAGAAATGCTAAGGAGTAGCAAGCATTTTCGATCAGCGTCACGTTAGTTATGGGCATGGTTAGTTTAAGAGATTTTATTGCGTTGATAATTGGGTTGTAATTTATCTGTTATTTCCCATAAAAATACGCAGAATCAACAAAAAAGACAATGTGTGTTGTGGAATAAAGAGACTGTTTCTAAATTAGCATAACATTTGTAGCGGGGCATGCGTATGTACACCAAGCTGTTAGAATTGCGAAGCCATCAGCATAGGGTTGTGCTCAAAATAGCTAGAACCATCTCTCTCATACTCAGTTTTTAGATTGGTTCTATAGCTCACTCGCTTGCTCTACCATCGGTGTTACTACCATTTTGAAAAATATTGGCATGAATTGAGCGAGAAGTGGCATGGATCGGGCATGGAAGTGTTGCCCGAAAGTATGCGACGGAATTTTTCTCCAAAATTTTTACAACTGATTAATCTAAATTTTTTCAGAATGCTACGATACGCTTGAAGGAAGGAAGTAGAAAACAAAAAAGTGAGAGATCTTCTGTACCGAAAGAGACTTGCGGTCAATTGTGCGTATTAGCGCAACATTAAACTTCATAACATCCTAAGCAGAAGCCATTCACAAAATTGTTTCTGCATCTTCTATTAAATAGTTTCATCTTTTATATTAAATGGGTTTTTTTATCTTTTCAACATTTGCAAACCTCTCGATTTTTTATTTTTCTAATGGTAATGAAAAAACAAAACAACGTAACTAGACTGTGAAAAAAGGCAAAAGCGTAAAAGGAGAAAACAGTTAGAGTATGTTAAAGAAGTTTCATCTCAAAGTTGACGTTATTATTGCTACTAACATCCCTTATGATATTTATTTCCGAACAATTAAGGTTATAATCAGATAACGACACGATCGCAAAAATGGCCGTCCGCGTCGAGAACTTATCGTCGTTTGCAACGACACTAACGACTAGTATACGCGGATACATAAGGTCGCGGTTCGAGTTTACTTTTTGTATGGGGTTTTGACAAGACGCGTCGAGAAAACTGACAGATCGCGTCGTTATTTATTTATTTATTTATATCATTCACTGTTAGGTTGGAGTGGATGATTTTAATTTTAAATAGAGGGGTAGTTCATAACATAATAATTTATTGGACTCATTAGATTTTTCATAAAAGACGAATGATTTACAAAACATGCGGTCATTAATTGGTGATTTATTATTCGTTTGAATATGCGTGTGTACATTGAAAATTAACATTTGAATATGAAAAACAATTACGTTTCCTTAACATGAGTCAAGCATGAACTATGTTGTTATGTTGAGTATTTTATAAGTTGAAAGTTTCCCATTCTTGTAATTACAATTAGTGTTGCTGGTTCATTCTAGAAAACTGGGCAGCTCCAATGGAACGACTTCATAAAAACACCATTGTCGGTACGGTGAGGTGTAACCAATATTTAATTAGAAAGTAAATCTCATGAGCGCCTCACGAGGAAAACGAGTGCCACTCGCTTGCGCGTTAATTGCTTAAGGAGCCTAATTGCTGTTGATTATATCCTCCCATAGTTAGCCGATACAATCAGGTTCAATATCTTCAATTCACCAAATTCAAGCACCAAATGAATTGCTTGTGATGTGTACAAAATCCCCAGTTAACGGGCTTATGGCCTTGTCTCATTCCTTCTACCGATAAACATTTGCTGCGAACAGGCTTGAAACAGAGAGTTTACACTATTTAAGGTTACAATGAATGATCATAATTCAGATACATATTTATAAATCCTCAAACAATGGAGTTGAATGTTGCTTTTTGTGTTTTTATTTCGTTCCATTTGAAGTATGCAGTTAATACTCATTCTCAGTCGAACATTGGTAATGGATGTTCAACGGAATATGTTTGATTTACGCAACCGGTGTCTTGAAAGCAGCCCCGTATTTAATTAGATAGTTTGGACGTGCAATTTAGCCACTTAATAAACACCATTAGAAAACCGATGATTTTCAGAACGTATCGTTCGTAATCAATCGATTTTTGCTATAATTTTCAACGCATGTTAGACCTAATAAGAAGGATAAAAATAATATTGTTTAAGAGCAACGAATAAAAATCCTACGAGGCAATGACACCACACTTTTACTAATGTTAATGATCGAATACTGTCGAGAATCGGCTATTTCTAGTTCATTCGCTGACCATTCCCATGTCCATCTGCTTTAATCCAGCTTTTAAGACTCTGCCTTTTGCGCAGTTTTCTCCCTCTTTTTCTCTCTTCCGCTCTTATTTTGTCTTTGTCATTCATGATTCGCACGATAAAGAGATTTTGCCTCAAAAATCGAGCCCAGTCAAATTAGCTCCATTAGCCAGAGCAGGTCCGAATCTTACATCCAAATCCACTGCCAGTAGGGGGTCTCTGTGTCTTGAAACCGCCAGAGAAGCGAGATTACTGCTTCGTTATGTCGATTCCAAACAAAAAAGGAACAAGCCAACGCACGCATAGAGCGAAAATCGAAACAAAAGAATTAAATTATCATAAACTTCAATATTTACGGTCTTTTGGGGAGTTCCTACTTTGGACCCGCGCTCCTGTCACGATCCCGAATCTAATTCCCTCAAGTCTTCTGTATCCCCATAACCAAAGGTTGAAAGTGCGTAAAATTGGCCTTAAGGGAGAAAGTTTACAGTATACCAAACTCAAACGTTTCACTGGGCCTGCAAAATTGTCGGGCGGTCTTGCGGCCACCGTCTCTCCAACCATATCTGGAGATTAATAACGCGCATACTCTGGCACGTTCTTTTCTCTTCTTTTCCCTTTTTCGATAACCCATGTTTGGCCGCCCATGTTCTTCTGGGCCAATGGACCCACTCCTCCGCTCTCTCTTCTCTTCTTAATACGGCACAACAGTATCACCCCCAATTCATGCTATCGTCTGATAATTCCTGCGTGCAACGTCCTTACATGAAGTCCCGCTGGGACGCTGGAACTTTGTTTGTTTGTAGTCAGTCAGTTCCTTCGCGACGGCTACACGAAAATCTCATTATCTTCTGCAAAAGAACGTTTCGTAGGGGTGTTTCTGAGCCCCTCCATTTTCCATCTGTGTCGCAGTGGAGCAGTTCGTTCTTTTCGATTCGCTTCTCTTTCTATCAAACATGGCCTTTTCAGGATCGTGGCTCACTAGTTGGGTCAACTTTGTAAGTGAAAAGACATAGTAAAAAGGGACAGAGCGTCTCGTTCACTTCAAAACGAAAGAAGTTCTTTCAATTCAAGTCTTGGTGGGACACGGGGTAGCAAGCCTTCAAACGCATGAACTCCGCATTGTGGATTGCGGTTTGTGTTATCGGAGGTAATATATTGCAGTTTTTTACGAGATACCTCTGCACGTTGAACTGCGACACCGGAGTAGGAACCATGAAGCGAACCATAGCAAACCAAGGAAGCCTTCGAAAATTGAAATCTTCTTTGTATGATACGTTCACCAATAGTCGAGTCACCTTAGAAGCGAGCAGATTGTACGCCTTCGGGGAAAAAGCTGTTGTCTTTTTCATACACTTTTGGTGGTTCATTTAACCATTAGGTGTGTGCTGAAGAAACTTGGATGGGAGGACGATGTTTTAATTAATATTTACCCGTTTAGTTTAAGCTTGGAAACGACGTTAGAACGATTCCATGGGGGCCCATTAAGATAGGGAGTAATTCTGTCCGAATTCGAGCCGGTTAGAGAAGTTTGAACCACCGACGATTTGCAGCATTAACATCATTCGGTTCATTTTTCGAAAGTTGTTTGGTAATTGAAAACGTAAGCTTGCTTCACAAGTAGTGTTTTGTTTACATACTTTCAAAACATTATAATATTATGAATTACGTTATTATAATTATTATTATTTTTTAGCGAACGGATATTACAACAAACATAAACAAGAACTGAAAAAACCTTCGGCTTCATCAAATCAAATCCAAACAAAGATTTGTAGAAAAAATTTCTGTATCACGTGTACTGTGACTTCTCCCTTTAAATCGGCCTCGGAAAGATGATTTTGGTATATTTTCCTTTTTTCACTTTTTTTCAATCAAAACTTGATTATCAACACCTTTCCACAACTGTGCATTACGACTCTCAAGAAAAAGGCTGGCGCTATGGTTTTTGTAGGCTGGTTCCATAGACCGGAATCGCACGTGATAGTGATGCCGAAAAGCTCAACGGCTGTGACACGAACCGACTTCTCTAGTCTTGGAAGACTATTTTGGATGGCATCTGAGTTTCGTTGGATCATTTTTTAACATTTTTGAACGCAAAAGTAATGATAATGATAGTGAAGTGAGCTCCTTTATCAGTAGCCACCAATGTCGGTGTCATTATAAAGCAATAAGCATACCCATGGGTTGAAAACGATTGTGCCGTTCATTTTTTTATTAACTATACGGTAATCGCCCGCCCATACGTCTGTTATGAGGCTGTTCTTAAGTTAACGAAGTTGTTATAGTTGTGTAATGCAATAAAGATTGTTACAAAGTTATGAATGGTTGAAAGCGTTAATAATTTAATGCAATGATTGAAGATTGGTTTATACAAACCGAAAACTTTAATGTACAATGGCCGAAGTTTTTTAATGTACAATGGCTAATCAAAATCATGAGAGAAACATTAGAGGTCGTTAAAAGACATTCATTGTTCTACTAAGTTTTTTAAACAAGTGGAATGAAGAGCATTATTATTACATTTATGTCACAATTAACTTTGAAGTTCTTTGTTGAATAATTTTTCTGTGTGACTCCAACAAGTCGAAATCAATTGCAATTTACAAATCAAATTTGTAATGAAATGATACCACGATCTGGAATTGTGAACGACAATTTGAACATCATAAGAAAGCAACATCCTGGTACAAGAATTACCGCACTCGCTCTTTCTTAATCCTTTACCGCTCTTCACATATGAAAATACATCCAAGAATTTAAAGAAATGCGGATTGTTAAAGTAATTTTATTCTAAATCCACCATGCAGCGACTAAGAAATACCATCGGTTTCGGTTACTGGTGGCATGGCTTTTTTCTGTTTTTTCTTGATAACTTCAATGGGCGACCCCTGCCAACATTTCATCACAGGCAGATCAACGAGCATAGCAGGGCGGAGCGTTCATAAATAAACTGATCACTTATCATTACACATTAGCCAGCCCTGGTTTTTTACATAGATGAAGATGAAAAAATTTAAATATCTGGTTAATAGTATGAGTATTTTATTGAAAAAAAGCGAACAAGTGAAAAACAGTCTTAAACGTTCGTATAAGGTGAATTTGTAGAGCATTTAGAGTGCTTGTTGCGTTTTCATGTATTATTCAGAGCCGCATCTTCTAAGGTGGAAAATGGAATACATTACACTACCCACATTGGATACATTGGTTGATTTCCTACTGAATGCTACAAATCGACGAAAGCAGGTAACGATTAACTGTAGAGTGAATATGTATGACCAGTGCGAAAAAAAGCGGTTAAATATGACCCAACTTAAGTAGCTCATGTTAATATTTACATGTTTTGTTTTGAAGCTCCTTTTTATGCCCCCCTCCCCCCACCTTCATTTGCAAGGCTAAAATAGATTGAAGGTGAAGTTGATTTGCTCACATTATACCAATTTTCGTAACTTAAACATCTAAGCATCGCCGAACACTAAGCTGCAAAGGAAAATAATACGTTTTCGTTTTGTTGGTTTCAAAATCTTCCAAATCTAAATCGATACCTTAACTGAAATCAACTTTAAAACGTAAATTCGTTGCAGTGATATAATTAAATTGCGATTGATTTATCATGATATCTACACGTATTTGTCAACTTCTTTCACACTGATCTTTTATGATTTCAAGAACAAAAAAATACTTAAAAAAAATACTTAAAATGTTAAATCGCGGTATTTTTACGATACTGCTCAAGTCTTGTTTATCTTTGCTTGATTGTATATTGATTGATTGCCTTATTATCCAACAAACCGTTGGCATAAGCACTTTAAATTGTGAAATATGTGTTCATCGAGTTCATGACTGTTTACGGACTGCTTCGTACCAAAAATCAAGCATAAAGTATTTATTGTATGTTAATAATGTGTCTTTGGTGTTTGGTTATGTCATTCTTTAAGTACTTTGCAAAAATAAATGTAATTCCGATATGCTCATTTCTTTTTGCACACTAAGTTGACAATTTGTTTACTTCCTCATCAACAATGGTTACATTGAATCAGTCCTGGCATGTAAATCAAGCATAATTTGTCCATCACCAAAGAGACCTTGAATGCAACCTGTCTCATGGCATTTTACTTGGATAGTGTGTCCATCATATAATCGCTACCTGCCCGGTTAGCCTCAAGGACAAACCACAAATACTTTACTGCTTGAAAGGACGTAAGAATATCTGGATACGAACCCTTTCTACGGATGTATGTCCTTCTCGGCCAATTTGTCTCCACAGATCATGTATGCAACATAATCGTATAAACAGAAACCCTTCAAGGACAATTCTAGGCTATATGGAAGATTTTTGTTCGACTGTTTGGCACTCCAAGGGGTTGCTAGAGGAAAATGCAACTCTTTAACAGCCCATCGCTCCAATCGTATGCCGTAACCTGCCTATGAAAATGTTGCTTATGGCATTCTTAGAGAACAGAGATGCTTTAAATGGACACGCAGTGCATCCTTCCTGTTTTTGTTCTTGGTTGTATGGATGTTTCAAATTGGGTAAGACACGTTGTAGTGATTGCAGCAAAGTGACACCATAGGTGGCAATAATTCTAACTCTTTCGTAATCCACACGATTCATTCGTTGTAACTTTTTTACGCTTGCCTCTACCGCTACTGAGCAACATAAAGTTTCTTGGCTCCCATCACCACATAGGCCGTAGACTCGCTTGGCGTCGCGCAAGGCGTACAATAATACTGTCCAACATGTTGTTGGTAAAACATGCAGAATCGTACTACAAAGATGCCTGCATGAGGTTTTGCAAGGCACAGACGTGAAAAGGGTAAGCGGAGCCACAAAAGAAATGAAAATGAGGGACAAATATTCGTTTCCAAACATAAATACATAAAGAAATAGAATTTATTGCCTCGTAAAATATGCAATTTTGTTGTTATATTGCCGATTCTCTTTGCTCTTTCCATCCCTGTTTTTTCTATATCTCACTCGCTTGCACCCAAACACACCTATACACGCACAATCGCACAGCTACTTTCTGTCTGTGCATGGAACTTTATTAAAGGTAGTTGCTTGTTACAAGCACTTTTTCTACTAGTTCCTTCAAACGCGATAGTTCGTTCATTGTAGCTGTTGTGGTTTTGTTTGATTCAACCAAAGTCTAAAGATGGTTTTAACAGGCACCAATTCATCCTGAAGATTCATCTAGCTCGCGTTTCACTCACATCACATTGAAATGAAACGACTTGTTTTACCGTGATGAACCAGTCCTTACTTGGATGGTTATTTTGCAGCAAGGAAATGCATTTGCTATTTTCTCGGATCTTTTAACATCGAGAATGACCTCGAACACGCAAGGCTGCTTTAAGCCGCTTCATTATCCCCTCTGAATCCTTTTGATATTGCATAGTAAAAAACACACAACAACATTGAGACAGGTAATTAGACAAGAAACAGGAAAAAACTGTAACCCTGGCAAGGTTGCCTTTTCTGTCACCCTTTTTTAACAACAGTGATTCAAGTAATGAACCATATAAACCGACCTTGGAATATCCAACTGAACCGCTGTTAAGAAGCGATTGGTTGGGTGTCTTCCGTTAAGCCCAGTCATCCTGCTGCAGTTGAGTGAGAATGGCTCTTTCCACTACCACTGATTTTTCTCAAAGTGCATCAAGTGTTCAGCTATTCACATTCCGTATGATCTTTACCATCTAAGTGACTTGCTATGTTATCAATATGTTGATCACGAACAATCAAATGCTGGTATAATTTTCCAAACTTCTAAAAAACAATCAACCTAAACGTCTACCTAATAAGTGTAACATACAAAAAATATTTAGAATAGATCATTGTGTGTGTGTTGTTATAAAAGATATAAACTTATCGAACGCAAAAAGTGTAAGTGAATTATGTTGTGAAGATAGTCAATTGATATAACGATCCATTTAAGCTTATCAATTTTGACGGGTCAGTGACAGCAGCTTCGAGAGAAATTGTAATTTTTAATGACTAAAGCAGTTGTGTCTCACAACCCTCGAGATTGAGCTAATGGAATAAAATCGTGTGGATTATCAAGTGTATCAATCTTGTCTGATCTGAAGCACTATTTAAATAAATATTAAAAATTAATTGCTACGTATTACTTTGATACTATGTTTGAATTTCAATATTTTGCAATTTGGTTGATTTTGTATTAAAATGTATTGATTCTTATATTTCTATGGATTACAAAGTGCTAGCTCCTCAAATTGAAACCAAATGAGTGCTATTTATTCATTTATGTGTGCTATGCAAAAAAGTTAATATTGTTTCCGAAATAAATAAAGTAGTGCACAAAGGAAAACTACTTATTTTTATAATTTCATCTGTTGACTAACTGAGAGCGAATGTCAAAATGCGCGGCTTATGAACAAAAAATTAGTTGTTTGATTATCAAATTTATTAAAATGATATAATGAAATATTGAAATATTTCAAAATACGAGAATATAAAATGAATTTAAGTTAAAAGCAAGAATGAAGGAACAAGTTATGATCAAGATTGAGGATTTAGTTTCTAAGTTTAAACTGCAGTTGTTCCAATGGTTGTGGTTCACCAACTATTATTTGGAAAGAAGGAAATAGGAAGGTGTGTAAACTGGAATTAAACTGTTATGACTACTATACTGTGTTTGCAAGAAAGAGAAAGAACAGGGAACATTGAGTAAAAATGGTTCCCTTGTTTTGTGCTGACATGTATCTGTCTCCCAGTATACAATTGCTTCAGTGCTCTCTGGTCATGAAAGCATTGAGACCCGTGTGCTTGTAAAAGATGGACGAACGATGTGGAAGGTAAGGTAAGGTAAGACATTAGTCAAGATAAACGGCATGAATTCAAAGGCCACTATTTACGACCATAACTGGGCTATCAGTTTACTAGTTTATAGTTGTACGTTCATTTAGGCCATGTTTTTTCTCTGGATCGCTAAGCCAGCATTGTTAGGAATGGAGAAAGGACAACGAGATGTAATGGAACAGGTTTCACCACTAAAAAAAAGTGCACACACGCCATGTGTAATCTTCCAATACATAGTGTCCTGTCAATGGCCTCATCCTTTCAAACATAGCATATGGCTGCACCACTTGCAGTGACCGATTAATGGAAACCCAGGTACCCAGACGGAAACAAATTAACCCTATAAAGCTACTTCTACCATTCTTTGGTTCATTTGCGGTGCACGAAAAACTGCCTGTTGTTTGGCTTTTGGGTAAAGAAACGTTGCATCCTATTATCTGGATTAAAAATTTCCGTTTCGCTCAAAGAGATCATGATGTCAAATGCCTGCAATGATTATATTGCAGAGGATACAGTTTATATGAGGTGAATGATTCAACACTTACATATTATTGTTTTAAACGAAATTACGGTCGTCTCGAAGCCTGCCAAAACCTGGAGATTCAAACTATGACGGCCAATTTGTGTGATCAACTTGCTCTTGAAGGCGTTCCACATTAAGGTCGAATGGAAAAAGCCACGTCCTGATTTTCGTTACAATATCTCATTCTCAATGCCCTTTGTTGTTGATGAGGTCATGATCAAAAAATATAATAT